>BGPR01013990.1:18259-40299 GCA_013235015.1 Araneus ventricosus | reverse complement strand
ATTTCTAATCTTTCATGCAATATTCAGTGATGCTACCAATGAAACTGTCTTTATTTTGTTAGTATGGGATTAATTAATTTCTAACCTTTCATGTAATATTCAGCGATGCTACCAAGGTGACTGTCTTACTGACGTGCCAAATCGTTGCCAAGCTATTTATGGAAAAAACTACATTGGATTGCTGGTAAGTGAAAAGAATGGAATTAAATAATACGAGATTAGTATCAATATTGTGGATTTAACTTAAATATTCTGAAATTACAATTCCCCTAAAAGATAATGAAAGCAATTAGTTTTTGAACTTTGCATTATGTTTTGTGAGATTAATGATTATAAAAAATTTCGGCATGCATTTTAACACGATAATGCTGAGTACTATTGCATCTACAGCTACCAAGTTTGGCACGTAGTTGCCACTTGGGCAGTAGATGCTCAATAAGAAAGGGTTTTTCAAAATTTTAATTTCAAATCAATCAAAATATTGTTTTTCCTCAGTAATTTTGAATCAGATTATCACAGAAACATTTTTGCAACACTTTAAAATTTAAAAAAAGGAAATTTCAGTAGTACCAATTTTATTCCCGTACTATTTTTTTATCGAACTTATTTATTTATTAAATAATTTTACAATTATTTTTCAATCTATTTTTTATCTAATTTTTATAACTTTTCATGATATTTCAAAGAATACTTAACAACAATACTTTTAGATATTTTAGTAATTACGTTTATGCACACGCGCATTGCAGCAATATTAAACACGATGTTTGTGTGCACGTTATCGTTGCTATATTTGAGAGTAAATTTTTAAAAATAACATAAATACAGCCCAATCAAGCCTGAAACATTATCGTGCTTCGATGCTTCACTTAAGAGATTCGAATTTCTTTTTCTTTACAAATTTAGGTTTGTTTAAACTTTAAACTTTAGGAAACTTATTTTGAATTCCAATATACCTCTTATTCTAAATCTAATTTTGAAATGAATATATCGTCGCTTAACAAGCTACACCACCTGTCACAATTTTTTGAACTTGAAGGAACATGTGGTCTGATTTCTATATCAGATGTTAAAAAAAATTCAGAAATATTCATTACTCGTTGCGAAAAACTGAGCATTTTCTTCCTCTTTGAAATTTCAAAAATTCAGATAGGTTGTGTTTCTTGTTAAGCGACGATATATGCAAAATTTGGTATATTTTGAATTAGCCTAATATTTGCGCGATGCTTTGTAAATATAAATATACTCAGTGGCGTAGCGACGAGGGGGGCAAGGGGATATAGTTGCACCCAGCGCTAGTCGTAGGGGACGCCATGGAGACAAAGCATTATTGCGTAGTGATATTTGTAAGAATAATGTTTATATATATTTGAATATTTATTAAAATATTTAAAGAAAAGAAATTGAATAGATAAAACAATCGTTTGGCCATAAAAGAAATTAATTAAAAAATCGTTTGGCATTAATTCTTTTCTAAAGGTTATAAAAATAGAGTGGCATCGATATATTTGTCTTTTGCTAACGTTGCCTAGCAACGGAGAAGAATAAGTATGACTGAAAATGGAATTCGATGTCAGTGAGTAATGTAACTTTTGTGATGTAAGTGTATGCGTTTGTTTTAGATGTTTGTGCTGTGGAAGAAACCCAATAAAAGTATTATTCTTGATAAAGAAGGCTCCACGATTCTTCATGCGATTCTGAAATACATCACAGCGTTTATGTCGATTTTAGGTAGATTCCTTATAGGAAGTCTACCTACTGCAATGGTTCTCATGACACGACTTTCGGAAAATTTCTGCAGATCTTCACCGATCATGACCCCTAGAACCCGAAACCATCTTTTATTTGTATTTAAAGTTTTTTGATAGCTGCAATTGCTTAGAAGTTATGAGCTGAAAAATGATTTCCCCCCCCCTTCCTAACTTAAAATACCTTTCAACCTATGCATGTTACCCCTTGTTGGAAAGCTCTCAGCATTTGCAGTCTCTTCCACCCTCTCTCGTTCTTGCAGCTCTAATCCTTATGGAAATAGAGGGCGAAATGTTCTTTTCCTTATATCTCCAGACTAAAGGAACCCACCTTTGACGACGGTGATTTTTGAAACCAATTATATCTAGCCAATTGTATCTTATGCGGAGAAATAATACCGTGCTTTAATAGCACAGATGCCTTACAATGTTACAATATCTTCACAATACAATTAAGATATCTTCACAATACAATTAAGATATCTTCACAATACAATTAAGATATCTTCACAATACAATTAAGATATCTTCACAATACAATTAAGATATCTTCACAATACAATTAAGATATCTTCACAATACGATACAATTAAGATATCTTCACAATACGATACAGGTAAGATATCTTTACGAAATATCGTTCAGAATTTAGAATATTGAACAACGTCTCTAAAATATCGTAAAATATGTTTATGCTAACAGGGCCGACGCCGACGTGCTAAGCCACTGGTGGCGATCGAAGGGGGAGGGCGAAAAAATCATATTATGCCTCGAGCGCCACTTACCCTAGCTACGCCACTGAATACGCTTCCGAGAAAATTGATAAGCATTGATTTATACCCTCTAAACTATATAGTAAAAATCTACATGCGGCGTCATCCAAAGTTTATGAGGTTTCAAACTTCTATTTCCTCCAAATATCTTAAAAGCATTCCTTTCTCTTTCAGTGCTTCAAGTTTTACGAGCTTGCTCCACACTTGATCGCACTGAAATTACCCTTTATATCGTGTCTACCTACATTTTCTTTCTTTCCGTAACTGGTCGTTTAACTGCTGAATTGTTTAGATTTATTGTAGTAGGAGGAAGCATTTTACCATCAATAAAATTTCCATGTCGAAATTTTCTGAAATATCTCCCATCCAGCTGTCCTTCCTCTGCATTTCGCAAGAAGAATGCCACATAAGGAAGTTGAAATATGTTGGCTTGTATGATACATATGGCGAATCAGTGACTAGATTTGGAGTGTGTAAGCCATTAAAGCAGTTCAACAAATATTATTCATTTTTAAAGTCTTTACTTTGTGGTTTGAAATGATTTACAACGAACTCAAGTAATTAAAAATGAAAGTGCAACACTCAGTTTCAAGTGCGAAGAAAAATACCTCGCTGCAATATAAATACAATATCTGGTAAATTTAATGCGTTTGAATATAATAAAAGAAAGCTAATAATATAATAAAAGGCATATATAATAAAAGGCTGTGCTGCGTCCTTTTAGTGTTGAAATCAAATGCATATTTTACAAGAGAAGTGGAGATAGTGCCGACAACATGAAATTAGAGGTTACATGACATGGTCAGTTATTTGACTCTATTAGGAACATTTATGTAGACAATGAACAGAAGAGGTCCAAGGTCACTAATAAAACATGGGTTAAAAATCTACCACAATCTGAAGTTTAAAATCACGTTGTTGACCATAACCGTACATTGTTACGTAGAACCATGAATATAAAACGACGCAAGATTCAATTGAAATCATATTACCGGCGAACAAGCTGGCCACCGAAGGCGGCTAGTACAACAATATAAATAGAATACAATTGAAATACATTTTTTAAAAAAATAGCTTTACCTTTAAATAGACCAAATTTGCAAGTGTAATTATTTGAATTGTATTTTAGAAAATTACCGTCGTATCTTTTTTTCGGTGAGTGACTTCTAACAAAAGAAAACGAATACGTAGTAACCAGCCAAGTTCCCGTTGAGGCAAAATGAAACTGAATCTGAAACCTTAAAACAGCCAATGAAGGAGAAATCGAAAGAAAACAAACCAAGAACGCAAAACGAACCTTTGGTGAAATTGAGGGGGGAAACAGAAAGAAAGAAAAAAAGAGCATTAGTTGACCGGGCACCAGACAAGTGCCCAAAAATCCAGTTCTGGCTAAGTTCAATGACAGAAAGCTTAGCTTCGCCCTTCATATCACTTATTTGTGCGCAATGAGTCAATTTTGATGCCTTCCAAAACTATTTCGTGTGCAGTCCCACCCCCTATGCTTGTCTTGCTCGTTGATTCATTTCTGTCTTCTGTTCTCACTTTTATTACTTTTCCATTTTTCGTTGGCCATTTCACTCTTAGAATGGAAAGGTAAGCAAATAGGGATAAAAAGGAAAATACGAATTTTCAAAATAATTTTAGTGGGTTCTGAAATTCTGCTGGCCTAAAGGACGAGCCTCTACTGCGTTTAGGCAAAGCTTAGTAACATGCACACCACTGAGGGCAAATAATTTAATAGGCAATTGATAATAACTCTAATTAGGCAATTGATGCCTTAAATTTTCACTTTCTCAAGCTCTCCTTCCCTTCTTTATCAAGTCGACAGTTGTAACTATCGACCAATGAAACAGAGTAACAGTATGAGTGATTAGCAAATTTTTTTTCAACTCATGAGTTTGGGATGTTGTACAACTAAACAAATATTTATATTGTGCAGTTTTTTTGTGTTAAATAAACTTGTATTTTGCAATAAACACCGCCATTTAAATGTTTAAGAAACCCCTTCAAATCTAAAAATTAATATATCTCTGCAACGTTTGTAAATAGAATCGCGTAACTTTGTTTATACATAGATAAGATGAACATTTTACACGTTGACACTTTTATTGTATGAAGGCCGTATAAAAATTTAGATTTTTTAAACTTTTTATTAACAACCTCGACAAGAGCCAAAGTGTTTTCATGCAGCATTTCTTATTTGATGAAACTTTGAAATCGGAAGTATATGACTGGGAGCAATATTCACGGAAATAAACGCTTGTTCCACTTTTTTGGGACACCTTGTATAGACACGTGCAGATCATGCATGTGACTATCGAACGAGCATCAATGGCTGCGAATAAGGTCTGGCTTGAAACATATTACTGCACGGATCAGTAAGGCGCGGGGTGGCCCCCTACATTTGCAGGAAAAATTATTTTTTAAATTTTATTTTAGCTGCTTAAAACTAGGAATTATAAAACAGCAATTGTTCCTAGAAAGCTAGCTAATTCTGTAACTAAATTTTTAAATTTTGCTGTCTTTCCTTTGTACTCCCGGGTACATTTAGACGTCGGTTAGTTTTTTAGCCCATGTCACATAGGGCAATTGTTATGTATGCGAACAACACTTTAGGCTTCCTTCGGGTATTGTGTGCAAAAGGTGTCTTCCTTTTCGGTTTTCCCTATGAGGAAATAATAGAGATTTATTTGTAATCGGTTCAATGGTTTTGAATAACGCTATATGGCATATTTTATCCCTAAGTATAAATAACAAGACAGCAACAAAAAAACCCTCTCCCACGATTTTTAGGATGGTTGCGACAATATTCATCAATATAACCGGTTGTAACACATTATCAATTCTTATTTATCGACGGATCGAACAACACTAACAGCCTCGAATCATGGAGCTGGAACTATATGAAACAATGCAACTAAAGGAAACATTCTACCCTTTCACTGCACTCAATATAACTCTTCTTGTATATATTTTATATTATACTCGGATTGTAACCCTCTATGAACTTTTCATTATATTCTTCTTTGTTCATGTATAATTATGTTCCCTTTTATGTGTTTTTATATCTCACGGTGTAATTTTTTGCTTTTGCTTTTCAATAAAGTTTCACACATACTCATTCAACCGACAGGGAGTCGTTCAGGCTCCGAGTTCGGGGGTTTGTTGTGGTGTTAAGTATGGCAGATTTGCTTAAATTGAGAAATCGGGGGCATAACGTTACAACTATGTACTGTACAGTGTAACAGCTAAGTCCGTTGTCACCCCAATAATTTCTGAACGACAAGAGCTATAGTCATAAAAGTGGGGTCTAGGTATAGTAAAGTTGCCATGCGCTACGTAAGGAAACCTCTACAGCGCCACCTAGGAGCAAAATTCGGATTTAGAGTTCTTATCTCAAAAACGGTACGAAATACGGGAAAAAGTCATTTTTATATTAAATAATGACATTAATATATTAAATTATTCATATTAAATATTCTTGCAAAAGCATTGAAAACGTGTTACGATGAAATCAGTTTACTATGATTAAATATTTTAGCTTCCCTTTTTTTCTAAACATGACTCATTGTATTTGAAAATAAATTTTACTCTTGTCGATATATATTTATAACTCTTTCTTCAAAATGACACACGTAAAAAAACTTAGTACAGTTTCTCATTGTTTCAATTCTTTCAGAATCCAAGCAATCCCTGTGTCTATTACTGCTTAAACTTATATACACCTTGCATTCTTTATGAAGAAAATGTTCCCAACGGTGGAAGGTGTTACACTTACTCAAACTATGCAGGGGTAAGTAAATAGTTCAGTTTGTCTTCCTTTTTCCACATTCTTTTATTTGATAGAACTTATCTGATGTTTGTATTGTTGGGGTTTCGTAAACCATTTACCACTCTCTACCTGATGTGATGGAGTTCTGAAATTCAGAATTAATCGATAAATTAATCGATGATTTAGTTTTGAACCCATATGACAGCGCCACCTGATAGTACAGTTCAAAACACCATTATACTATTCCATAATAACTATAATGACGAATTATGAAATATATTAAAGACTAAAGTAATAGAAAATCATGAAAATAAATAAATGATTTCAAAAACATGCTTTTATTAGAATACTTATAAACAGAAAAGAAACTACAATTTAAAAAAATAACTATAAAATAAAAAAATTAACTATTTTAAAAAAATAACTACAACAAAATCGAATGACAGTCTCTGTCGATCAAATGAAAACAATACGATTACGAAATTAAGGCACAATGAGTGCTATATATAAAAAAAATTCAGAACATTCAATCAAAAATTAAAATATATTATGAACGCTATTTATTGAGAGTATTTATATCATCGCCTCTTTTAAAATCTTTTAAAACTTCTCGGTTTTCATTAACTTTTTAAAAACTTATTGGTTTTTATTATTATTACCGTTTTCCAAACGCAACAATAAGTTCGCATAACCATTTAAATATAGCAATTCAAGCTTTTAAAATTGTCCCTACCTTAAAAGAAAAAAATTAATAATTTATCTTAAAGTTTTATATACATCCCATTTTAATTATTGCGAAAGTCATAAGTAAAGAATAATATCTTGTAGGTTTCCAAAATCTTAAAGATAAAATACAGTGGTATCCAAAAGTAATGTACAATTTTTAAGATGCTACAAAATTGGAGTTTATATGGATACTATGGCTCGCAATCAGTTGCTGAGAATCGTGGGACATACTATCGTCGGAACCCACATTTTACAGTGAAAATTCGGTCACGAGGGCAATTAGGAAGTCCCACCAGAAAGAAATGAAGGCGAAAATGGATTTTGACCCATCCTGTTTCACAGAACGTTGATAACGATATGTAACTTTCTGCAATTTTTATTTTTGTTGTGATACTTACTTGCATTTTCTTAAAAATAGCACATAGTTGCGAGAAGATATAGGGGTTTTCTTTTAAAAATCCCAAATTTTTCCGCATGTTTTTTGCTTATAACATGCAGATTTTTCCGCCAAATTGTAGGATTGTACTTTCAGTATTACTTGACAATATGTAAAAGAAGCATTATATTAAAATTTAAATTAAAAAATTTGAATATTACAGCACATATGAGCATTTGAAGTAAATAATTTTTTACTGCGCTTATGCGAAACGTAGCGTAATTTTTTTCATAACTTCAGAGCAAATATATAGGGCAATTTATATAAAAATTCCAGTTCAATACCAATAGTATTCAGAAAGATATCGGCATTGCAACTTGTTGAATTTCGGTACTCTATAAGATTCTTTGAACAGTAATATTGAATTTCATGAAAGTTGAATATCCTGAATACTCTTGTATACCTATAATTTAAATACATAATTTAAATTACATTTTAACGATTAGTATTCGAAGATTCAAGTTTAAAAAATAGTTTGTGCAAGAACCCTCATCATTTAGCTTCTCTTACAGTGTACCGAAATTCAACAAGTTGCAATGTCGATATCTTTCTGAATACTATTGGTATTGAACTGGAATTTTTATATAAATTGTCCTATATATCTGGCTCTGAAGTTATGAAAAAAATTACGCTACGTTTCGCACATGTGCAGTAAAAAATTATTTACTACAGATGTTCATATCTCTTGTAATATTCAAATTTTTTAATTTACATTTTAATACAATGTTTCTTTTACATATTGTTAAGTATTCTGTAAGTTTCGTACAATTTGGTGGAAAACTCTGTATCTTATAAGCAAAAAACATGCTGAAAAATATGTGATATTTTTATGAAAATGCATGTAAGTATTAAGCACCACAAACATAACCATTGATGAAAGTTACATCTCGTTATTAGCTTTTTGTGAAGCAGGATTGGTCAAACTCTCAAACTCCATTTTCGCCTTCATCCCTTTCTGGTGCCCCCCCCAATTGCCCTTGTGACCGAATTTTCACTGTAAAATGTGAGTTCCGATGATAGTATGTCCCACAATTCCTAGCAATGAATTAAGAATCCATATTAACTCCAATTTCGTAACATGTTTAAAATTGTGCATTATTTTTGGACACCAGTGTGCATTTCTTGCATAGTTTTATTTATTATAAAAAGTATTAATTTTTATTTTGCAGAAATGCTTGAATGGAAGATGCGCGGCAGGTAAGAAATTGCATGCGTTCCATTTTTTTTTAATGCTTGTTTAAAATAATTTGCTATTCATACTTAAACTTTAAATCTGTTTAGAACACAAATTGAATAAGCAATCTTCTAATGATGATTGAATAATCTTCTATTGTACAATACATCCACGACTTACCTAGAATAGAAATACAAACAAAACCATCACTTGCTGTTTAATTAAGTCTGCACAGCTGCAACACCACCTGAAATTATTTTAAAAGCTTGTTATGTAGATTCCTCATAGAAATACACATCTCATATCGATCTATATATGACTAAAAGTATCCGGAAACTTTAGATTGATACGATTTTCGAATTTCACCAGACAGGCTGGAGGAAATGCTCTTAATCCTTATGTAATGAATAGGCTTGAACTCACATTTTGCAGAGGAGATTCGGCCACGAGGACATTTAGGGGACCGACCAGAAATCGGTGAGAAGAAAATGATTTCGGCTCATATCCGGGAAGACATACATGTTTTCTTTAAAAAATTCCGAATTTTTCCACATGTTTTTTGCTTATAACATGCAGAGTTTAAAAACCAAATTATACGAAATTTACAGAATACGTGACAATACGTTAGCAAAGCATTGTATTAAAATTTGAAGTAAATACTTTGAATATTCGAAAAAATATGAGTATTTGTAGTAAATCATTTTTTCATTTCGCGAAACGTAACATAATTTTTCTTTCATAATTTCAAAGCCAAATACATAGGGCAACTTATGTAAAAATTAAAGTTGAATTCCGTTAATATACACTATATACCCAAAAGTATCCGGACACTTGCAGATTTTCACATTTTTTAGAATTTCTCCAGAATGGTTTACCTGACTGCCTTTAAACTTCGGACATGTAAAGACTAGACAATAACTCACATTTTACATTGAAGATTCGATCCTGAGAGCGATTATGGGACCGTCTACAAACTGATGAAGACAAAAACGTTTTTGGCACACCCCGCTTCACAGAATACTTATAACAAGATGAAACTTTCAGAAATGGTAATGTATGATGTACATAATATTCACAGGAATTTTCATAAACACAGCACAAATATTTGGGAAGATATAAAGGTTTTCTTTAAAAATCTCAAATTTTCCCACCTGTATTTTGCTTATAACATGCAGAGTTTTCTGTTATATTATACGAAACTCACAGAAAAGATGACAATATGTTAGAAAAGAATTTTATAAAAATTTGGAAAAGAATATTTGAATATTACAGGAATTATGAGCAGTTTTAGTAAATAATGTTTTACTGCGCATGCGCGAAACATAGTGTAATTTTTCTTTCACAACTTTAAAGCCAGATATATAGGGCAACTTATATAAAAATATTCAGTTCAATATCATTAGTATTCAGAAAGATCTCGGTATTACAACGAGCAGAATTGTAGCGCATGTCGAAGAGAAACTAAAAGATGAGGGGTTGTACACAAATTGATATTTTTTAAACTTACATCTTTAAATAATTATATTGAATGGTATAGTGGTTAGAATTTGCTGAATACCCATGAACACATCTAATATTCGTAACGAATAAAAAAAATATATGTAGAATTATTAAAATATTTTAAGAAAAGAAATTAATTAGACAAAAACTCGTTTCGCCATAAAAGAAATATATTTAAAAATATCGTTTGGCCGTAAAATAATTGTAATATGTAACTTGTTAATAATCATGTAAATAATATAATTAAAGTAATAAAATGTTTGTTATTTATAGTGCCTAATTAACTGGAATTTCAGTTATGCACGTAATTGATAAGTCTTCATGGGCATTCAGCAAATTCTAATCACTATAGAATTCAATATAATTATTTAACGATATAAATTTTAAAAAATATCAATTTGTGTACAACCCCTCATCTTTTAGCTTCTCTTCGACAGGAGCTAAAATTCTGCTCGTTGTAATGCCGATATCTTTCTGAATACTAATGATATTGAACTGAATATTTTTATATAAGTTGCCCTATATATCTGGCTTTAAAGTTGTGAAAGAAAAATTACACTATGTTTCGCGCATGCGCAGTAAAACATTATTTACTAAAACTACTCATAATTGCTGCAATATTCAAATATTCGTTTTCAAATTTTACAAAATGGTTCTCTAACATATTGTCATCTTTTCTGTAAGCTTCGTATAATATAACAGAAAACTCTGCATGTTATAAGCAAAAAACAGGTGGGAAAATTTGAGATTTTTTAAGAAAAGCTTTATATCTTCCCTAATATTTGTGTTGTGTTTACGAAAATTCCTGTAAATATTATGTACATTATACATTACCATTTCTGAAAGTTTCATCTTGTTATAAGTATTCTGTGAAGCGGGGTGTGCCAGAAACGTTTTTGTCTTCATCAATTTGTAGACGGTCCCCTAATTGCCCTCAGGACCAAATATTTCATGTAAAATGTGAGTTATTGTCTATTCCTTACATATTCGAAGTTTAAAGGCAGTCAGTTAAGCCATTCTGGAGAAATTCTAAAAAATGTGAAAATCTTCAAGTGTCCGGATACTTTTGGGCATATAGTGTATATATATATATATATATATATATATATATATATATATATATATTCAATTTATTATATATATATATATATATAATAAATTGAAATAATTGGTTAATTTAAGTTGAATCAAAGTTAGAAACATAGTGTTGGCAATCTAGTGATGTCAAGCTAAGTGACGGATTGTAATGATATGCTGATTATATGTAAAGGATAAATAAACACATCGATTCTATAATTCCTAGTGAATAAGAATGGATATTTTATTGACTGATGTATTCGTTGTTTTTAGTGCAATATATACTGGTGCAATATATTGATGGTATATTTTAAATTTAATATAGATACTTTCCATATGACGATGATATAATATTAGGGTTAGCGTATGGATTTTTCATTCTAAATTCTTTCATTTTAGGGTAAATTAGCCTTTCTGTTTTCTTAACATTTTTAGTAACAAGTATGGTTTGTACAACAAAATCGATTTAACCTCGCTAATACTTTTCCTAACAATTAATTTTATTGTTGAAATTTCCAAATTTTTGGTTTGACTTTTTCAATAGTTGTAAGAGTAATTTAGTTCATAGATTTATTTCCGTTTTACATGTGCTCTTTGCATGTGTTTTGCACTTTTCTTTATAGGATCTTAATTTAGATTTTGTTTTATTAATAAATTTTTAGTTTTTGAATTGCATTTTTGATATGTTTTGTTTATTTTGTTTTGATTATTGATATATAACAGGTTATATTATAGTTGATATTAAATATATATGAATGAAACGTCATTAATAAATGAATTTGAATGTTCATATATGAGAGGTTATATTATGGTTGATATTATATATATATATATATGAATGAAAAATCATTATTAAAGTTTAAGTGTAGAGTATCTGGTTCAAGAAAAAGACGTTAGTTGATTCAATCTTCCTTTATTTCATCATAAAAAATAGTATAGATTACTTTGCAGTAGTTAAAGGACACATGTTATACGAGTATCCATGACCAGAATTAAAGAGGTAACGCGCGAAGCGGCGTGCTGTTGTTGTCAGCTTACATGTTGAAATCAAAAAGGGCAGATAGGAATGCGCAGAAAGTTTACGTACCCAGAAAAGGGAATTTTCCCGGCAAGACTCGCGACTCGAATTGAAAGTAGAAGTGCGCTTATTACGATGAAGTAGAAGTAATTAAAAATTATGTATTATTAAAAACAATTAAAGAAAGTTAAAACATTAATTCATTACATACATATATAATGAGAATTCAGAATATATATATGTAATTTGTTTTTAATTTTAATTTTTAGATTTATATTTGTATATATTGAAAATATAACACATGTTTTGATTAATTGAAATTATAATACATGTTTTGATTAATTGAAATATTTAACTATATATATATGCTGAATATTTATTCAGAATTTTAAATTAAGTACGTTAAATTGCAGTTCTACGATTATTATTCGAAGATTCCAGCTTAAATAATATCAATTTTTGGAATACCCTTCATCATTTAGTTTCTTTTTTGAGAGAAACAGAAATTCAGATGCAGATATCCATAATTTTGATAACTTTTTGAATCTTAACGGTATTCAACGGGAATTTTTACATAAGTTGTCCTATATATCTGGCTTTGAAATTATAAAAGAAATATTATGAATGCAGTAAAAAATTATTTACCACAAATACACATATTGTCTCGAATATTTAAAGTATTTATGGTCATGCATTCTGTAAGTTTCGTATAATTTCGTTTAAAATTCTGCATTTTACGAGGATGAATCCAAAAATAGTTTACAAGAGCAATAAAAAATTATTTATTAACATTAGGCAGAAAATACAAAATAGAATTAAGATTTATATTTGCCGATCTTTTTTCCACATTATCACCCAATTTATTTAGGCATTTATCTGAACGCAGGACTAACTTGTTTAACCCGGCTTGGTAGAAATCTCGTCCTGCCCATTCATCCGATTCACGGCAGCTGTTTTCATATCACTGTCCAAAGAGAATCTTGTTCCAGATAAGCGTTCCTTCAATTTCGGATAAAGGAAATAGTCGCTGGGCCATCCTGAAGCCATCCGACACAAACACCCAGGAATATTGAGTGATGGTGTCATCCTCTTGCATGGCATTACCCATGCTGCTCGCGAAACTCAAGAATAGCTGCAAAAGTTCGAGTGGGAAGTCTGGAGCCTTCCGCATATAGTCCAGATTTGGCACCCAGTATGGGTTCAAAACACTTATCTGGAACAAGGTTCTCTTCAGACAGTGATGTGAAAACAGCTGCTCAGTGGGCAGGGACGTGATTTCTAACAAGCCGGGTTAAACAAGTAGGTTCTGCGTTTATATAAATGCCTAAATAGATTTGGTGATTATATGGAAAAGTTATCGGTAAATATGCCTCTTAATTCCCTTTTGAATGCTCTGTCTATTACTAATAAATAATTTTTTATTATTCTTGTAAACTTTTTCGGATCCATCCTTGTATAAGCAAAAAACATGTGGAAAAATTTGGGATATTTTAAGAAAACCTTTATATTTCTCGAATATACATGCTATTTGCTATTTTTACGAAAATGCATGTAAGCAATGTGCATAGCAAACAAAAGGTGAAAGTTGGAAATCATAATAAGCTTTGGGTGAAATGGGGTTAGCCGAAATCATTTTCTTCTTCATCAATTTCTGATTGATCCTCTAAGTGTCCTCATGGCCGAATCTTCTCTGTAAAAGGCGAGTTCAAGCCTATTCATCTCATGATCGAAGTTCAAGTGCACTTCCTCCAATCTTTCTGGAAAAATTCGAAACAATGTGTAAATCCGAAAGTGTCCGGATACTTTTGAACATATAGTGGTTTGGTGAGGCATATGTTGTAGGAAGGGTGAAAATCTCTGTCGAGTTCGTAGATGGGCTATCTAACTCTAAGGGGGTGGAAATGATGGAGCATTGAAATTTCTCGTAAATCCCTTACGATAGAAGATAGAAAGAAAATTCAAATTAGGCTGGACAAAAGGTATAGAATCTCCGCACAAAAGGGATCTATCTACATTCGCCTTTTGAGCTTGCCGATAGTTTTTTTTCATTTTCAGTCTTATTTGTTTACTTTTACAGGTTGAGAGTTCGATGAGCAACGAAAATGGAATAATAATCAAAACGAAGAAAGAAGAAAAAAATGAATTAATAAAGAGGAGATACGCAGGTTCGGTTGGAGCTGCACACCGAATAATCCTCCAAGGCAGGGGTTCCCAACCTTTTTTCCTCGCGTACCCCTTGATTATTCGTTTTGTTTTCGCGTACCCCCAACTATCATCTCCAACTCCCTCCCCCATCCACCCGTCTATGCAAAGAAGTTTTATCAATAATGTTAAGGTTAGCTTAAGTTATCTTAAAAGTCACACGACTCGAGTTAAAAAAATTTGTAGAACTTATTTTTGATTTTACATTTTATTCCATTTTTAACGATAGTATTAGTTCAACGCCAAAACAATTGATGCCAGTATTGTAATTATTTCGTCTTAACATATAAGGATGGTAAAAAGTTGACTTCGTAGTTAATCAACTACTCAAGTGGTATAGTTATTAAATAGCAAGTATTCACTTGGAGAAGCACAATTCTCTAACTTTTTAAATCCATTATGTTTTCTTGTTTCGGCAATCAACAATTTTGATTTCGCGTACCCCCAAATGTTCCTTCGCGTACCCCTAGGGGTACGCGTACCACAGGTTGGGAACCTCTATTCCAGGGCATTAAAATTCACTCATTGCGAAAAGCAACGCTTTCTCCCTTTGAACTTAGCTTCGTCGGAGCTTATTTTTGGTAGCTCCGGTTTGGTATTCTTTTTAGCATGAAAATGTTTATAATTGGATACTACAGTTCAATTGCGTGATGCGGCATGCATGAAACAAAAATCATTCAAAACGCTTTACAAGGCAGCCCGATGAACTTAAAAGCCACAACATATCCCTCGCTGGTTCAAATCCAAAAGAAGTAGGTCTTGTTGTTAACAATCTTAAGAAAGGAAAAGCCCCTGGTCTGGACCGCCTGGATTATAGAATCTGGACACACATTTTTGGTTTTTATCCTAAGTTTTTAACTGCAATTTTTAATTTATGTTTTAGATTTAATTACTTTCCAAGATCGCTTAGGAATGCCAAGGTAGTTTTCCTACAAAAATATGGCAAAACTCCTGAGCTGTGTAATGCCTATCGGCCAGTCTGTCTCCTCCCGACAATCGGCAAGATTCTTGAGAGACTCTTTCATTTAAGATTTATCAAGCATCTTGACGAGCTCAGTATCATTCATGACAATCAATTTGGATTTAGGGAGGGGAAAAGCTGTGAAATAGCTATTAACAACATTGTAACAGGATTAAAGGAAAACAGAGAAACCCAGCATAGTGCTTTGGTCTCTCTTGATATTAATTCTGCATTTGACAGCTTAGACTGGTCGGTTCTTTTTAGAACACTTGATTTTTATGGCATTGCCAAATGTTTTAGAAATTTTATATTTCATTACTTGGTTGACAGGAAAGTTGTTTTCGACGATGGCCTAACCAGGATGGAGAGAGTTTGCACCACAGGTTGTCCTCAAGGGTCTGTTATTTTCCCGTACCTCTGGAATATTTACATTAATCCAATATTGAATCTAAACAGCGAAAAATTTCTAATACAAGCGTTCGCAGATGACCTGGCGCTAGTTTCCACTGGAAGAACAAGACGTGAGTTGGAAACAAACACAAATGAAATATTGTAGAAGATTATGGGAAACCTGACTTCTCTAAGATTGAAATTGTCGGTCGACAAGTGCCAGGCAATCGTTATTAGATCGAAACAAAACTTAAATCGCCAGAGGACGGTCCAAGTCGTTTTTAACACATCTCCCTGCTTTAAAATCAACAACAAAGGAATAAAAGTTAGTACCAGCCTGAAATACTTAGGTATTAATATTGATAACAGGTTTACATGGACCGCGCATATTATGACATTAGACTCAAAAATATTTAAGCTTACTCAAAATTTTAACCGTATCGTTCAATCTGATTTTAGTATAGACAAACATATTTTAAAAACATGGTATTTTGTGGTTATAGAAAAAGCCCTACTCTATGGCGCGGGAGTCTGGGATGGATCTTTAAATAATGAAAACATTAGGCGTTTAACAACCATCCAAAGAGTGTTTCTCTTAAAATTCCTGAAAGTGTATAGGACCACCTCTACGCAGGTACTGGGCGTCCTGGCAGAAATTCTCCCACTCTACCTTTCTGCCAAAGCAGAATTTCAAAAATTTCAGGTCTGGGTTTGCCGGTCCTCCGAGCTCGGTCGTGTTCTGGATGTCGGTGAACTTGATCATTTTGTTAAGTTGTCCAGTGTCCCAATTGAGTTCAGAATTATTGACATTAAACCTCAAATTGAAAATAGTCAATTCGAGGCGTACACGGATGGATCTAGGATCGGAGACGATTGTGGATTCTCGGTGTGCATTCTCAAAAATAAACATCCCTTTAAGATTTTTAAATTCAAACTGAGCAAAAATAATACAGTTTTCCAGGCCGAGCTGGCGGCGATTAATTTCGCCGTCCGCTGGGCCCAAGCAAACGGCTTCAAAATTAATATTTATACCGACAGTCAATCCTCCAGTGAAGCTTTGTATAGTACCAGGCCCAGGTCAGCATTTGTAATAGAGGCAAAAAAGAATTTTTATTTGGCTGGTAGCTCGGTTGGGCTCACCTGGGTCAAAGCACATGTCGGCGACGCGGGTAATGAGCTCGCCGATCACCATGCAAAATTGGCCACAACTGATGGCGAGAATATGAATGTCCAAACCCCGCTCTCATGTGTTAAATTCAAAATTACAAACAATTTAATGAAAGATTGGCAATATAAATGGGAAAACTATGACACATATTCGGGGAAGAGGGCCAGGAGTTTCGTACCCTGCGTAAATAAAAAATTATTGGTCCATAACAAATGCATAATTTACTTTTTAACGGGATACGGTCCACTCCCCTGTTACCTGCACAGATTCAAAAAACTAAACTCACCACTTTGCCCTTGTGGTCGACCTGGTGACGCGGATCACTACGTTTTTCATTGCCCGCTGACTAAGGAGCATCATCTTAAAGAACCCGCACTGAATAATCGGGTAGAGTGGTTCAAAAATTTATTAAAAAATAGGGAGTGCATTTTGCGACTTGAAAAGATCTTCAGATTCTGTGGGGACATGTGCAATAGGCTTAATCAGTACTAAATTTTGGTTTCAGGAAAAAAAAAGGGGGAAAGGATTTTTTTTTTTAAAATTTTCTTCAACTTGGTGTCATTCTATTATTTGGTTAACTGTTCTCGAGTTTTCGACGCTTTTAGGAACTGTTTCGGTTTCTTTTGAATTTTTATCTTGTCCATTGTAAAGTTTTTGATCTGTGGTGTGCTTCTGTGCAATTTTTGTAATGCGTATTGTCTCTCGATTTTTGTTTGTAACTGTTTGGTTTTGAAATGCTATTGATTTTAATTTGGTTATCTTTTGTTTGTGTTTTTAATGTTTAGTTTTTGCTCTTTGAGTTTTTGTGTTTTTTGCTCTTAATCTTTTGTGTTTTTAATGTTAAGCTTTTTGTGTTTTGCGTTTTTGCTTTTTATCCTTTTGTGCTTTGTGTTTTTGCTCATTAACTTTTTTTTAGTGCTTTGTTGTCAGTGATGATTTTTAAATTGTTCTGCTCACCCCTTGGGATTCTTTGTAAACTCTTTTTTTAATGTAGTTCATTTCTTTTGTTTTATGTTTCCCCTCCGGCCTGTGGAAGGCCTTACACCCTCCTAGGTAGGCTGGGCCGGAGCGGGTTGTAAATAAATAAATAAAATCAAAGTTACTCTAGTTATCGTGATCACAAGATAGCATGGGCAGAGTTTTATACATTTATATTTACAAACTTATAAACGAGTGGTGGTTTTGGGTTCTAGGGACCATGATCGGTGAAGAGCTGCAGAAATTTTCCCGAAGTCGTGTCATAAGAACCATTGCAACAGATAATATTCCTGTATGGAATCTACCTATGAATAGTGCTCTTGAATATTTAATTTCAATTCTACACCCTCTGGCCCGCCCCACCCTCATTGCGCCAACGAACTGAGCCGAGATTCGAAGATCTTCTGGTTCCAATCGGGAGCAATCGGCTTAAACCCGGCACTGCGAAGATAATTGTCTAAAATACAATTCAGATGAAAATCTTTAAAAGAAGGGGTTAACCTAATTAATATTAGAGGTTGAATAGGTGATGAAAGTTGCATTACTTCTCTTGTATAGGGGAGTGTAGCCGAATTCCGACCGGGGAATGGACCGGTATCGTAACTTCAATTCTATTCAATATTTGGACCGGTAACATAGGCAAATTATGTTCTAACGAATTAATCGAGGTGTATGGAATAATTTCTAAGAGAAAGCACTTAGTAGTTACTGTTACAGAACAAGTGTCTAGAGTTAGGCATCATCCATTAATTATTTCGATAAAGGACAAAATGCGTCTACGCTGTTTTAGAGTAGGTTGGAAAATATGTTATTATATCTATAAGACAGGAAATTTCTTCGGCTACAATGTATCATAATCATTTCATTAAAATAATTTTAAAACAAGGTTAGAAAAATTATTTCTGTTATTACTCAAAGGTTGCCTAGATTGGACCACAAACGATTGATCAGATTGAAGCATTTAAATCAAAGGGATTATTACCTTAAGCTATAGGAATAGCTCAAAAAGCAGTTTATCACTACTAGCAGTCATCATAAATTGGAAGCGGAACAAGTCAAAGCAAAAATCAATAAAAGGACACTAAAGCCACCAAATGCTGGATCAAAAATATAAAACTTAGGATGCCAATCACTGATGAGGAAACAAAGGGATTAAGTGAAACAGTGCGTGAAACGCCATACTTGTGTTCATGCATTTTGTGCCGATGTGAATTTGAGAATCAGAAAATACTTTTGCTTTAATTGTGCTGAAAGAAATTGGTGGTTCAATCTAGGCAACCTTGATTGGAACGATGACACACTTTTTTAAGTTGATTTTTCCTAATTTAAAGTGTATTTAATAAAAAGGTAATTGCACTGTTCTGTAGATAAATAAACAACAATGATTTCTACTGCTTGTTTTTCATTAAAATTACTTCTTTATCAATGTATCTTAAAAAATGACCAGGTGGTCCAAATTTGGGGAATCTCCCCTATTAGTTATTGGACCTTCATTTGTGGACGAGTGTTATCGAGTTGACTGGCGAAGAAGGAAGTATGTGCGTGTGCGGGGGGAGGGGGCTGATGTAGTTCTCTTGCTTTCGTCAGCAAAATAGTCGCTTCAGTATTCATTCAGCTTTCTGTTAACAAGCTAGAAGGAGCTTATATCATATGATGATTATTTTATATTTAGGCAATTCAAGAAACTTTATATCTAGTTTTGAAATTAAAAATTTGTGTTACTTCCCAGATAGCAATTTTAGTTTGCAGCAAACTTGCAGCAGTCTTGCACTGAAAATCTGTAAGCTTGCAGAAAGATTGACACGACAAGAGTGCAAGCTTGAAACAAGCTTGCAGAAGCGACGAAGTCACCACTCGACGAAGTTGCAGCAAGCTTGCCACGTCAAACTCATTGCAAACATAGCAAAAACAGAGTACGAACACAGCCTCGAATTAGAATTGGCGACCTAGAACTTGCTAAGCGGATGCTCTAACCACTCAGCCAGATAAACGCTGCGAAGAGAAGATAGATTTCGCTAAATGCATCGTTCCATTCGATTCGTATAGATTTATTTTAAACTCTTTTCTTGATTTCATTATTTTTTTAAATTTTGTGTTGAGAACATGATTTGAAATCAAAGAGAGAGAGAGCGATTTTCGTTAATAACTACGTTTTGCTAGTAGAATAAATTATGAAATTAGGGTTCAAAAGTAATTACTTTTAAATTGGGACAAAAATGAAGTTATTATTTTTCAACAAACATTGACTGTTTTTTAGGTTTAATTTTGTTTATAAACGTTTAAATTTCATCTTTTAGAAAAAGGCGATATAGTTTTCTTTAAAGTGCGAGTTCTATATTTAGTAAAAAGATGGAAAATGTTTCAATTTTTTTTTATAAAAAAGTTAATTTTTTCACAAATTATCATTGATTTATTGAATTAATAAAAAGAAGGACGGTCTAGGAGATGCTATTAAAAATAAGATGTTTTTTTAAAACAGAGACAAAGATAATTATCATCTTTGCAACAAACTTGTTTTGCAAACTCACAGCAAGCTTGCATTGCAAGGAGGGGTGGCGCTAGTTGTCACGGTGAACTTAAGGCAAATTCGTTTTGCAAGCGAGGGTGGCGATTCTGCATTGTTAGTTTGCCACAAGTTCGCTTCTAGCTTGACGCGTCAAATTTGCCATGACAAGGTAATATCAAGTAAAAATTAAACTTGCTGCAAACATACGTGCTATCTGGGTTAGAGGTACTTCATCTTTAGAGCTTCTTAGAGAGCTTTCGTCTGCAAAATAGTCGCTTCAATATTCATTTAGCTTCCTGTTAACAAACTAGAAGGAGCTTATATCGTATGACGATTCTTTTATATTTAAGTAATTCAAGAAACTTTATATCTGGTTCTGAAATTAAAAAATTGTGTTACTTAGAGATACATTTTTCTTAAAATTGTATTCTCTTGATAAATATGTTTTGCACCTCTGCTCATTTCTGAGCTGATGAGCCGACACTGGAAAGTAGCTTCTCTTTCCCTCTTCTTGTAGAACAGACTGAATTTTTCGATAATTCAAGGAAAATTTATTTTTTAGAACGATTTGTTTTAAATTAATAAGTATAATTTGTTTTAAATAACAATTTGTTTTAAAACAATGACTATCAGTGTTTTATGCTGATAAAGTCTTAGCCTATTTGTTATTGAAAAGTTTGTAACAGAAGGAAAATCACAAAACATGGCTAAAACATTGCTCCGAGTCATGTGAAAAAGTTAAGCCATCTGTGAAGTAGCTTCTCCTTAACTATTGTATTATGGCGTCCTCCAAGAGCTCTCAATGTAAGAAAAAGAAATTAGGATTAACACATTTGAAAAATTCGTCTGAGAAATCATTTTCATTTTTTAAAAAATTCTACAGATGCATTCTAATAATAAATACCAAATTTCAGCTATTCCTTTTTAGAAAAATGGTGATTTAATACCTACTTATTATAACCTAAAGTAGACTTCTGTGATTTGGGCATTACAAAATATTGATATCAATATTTATCAATAATGCTGTTCAGCTTTTATGGCCGAATAAATATTTAAAATGATTTCAAATTCCTCTTGCGTAGGCTGGGCCGGAGCGGGTTGTAAATAAATAAATAATTAAAACTTGTTTGTAATCTAAAATTCACTGTTAAAACATATAATTTTTGGTAGAACACCTGTTTGGTCCTTTCCACCAGTGTAACCTTTAAGAATGTCAACAATTTTAACAATCTCCAAAATAAATGGCACTACTAATTCTTATAAATTCTCTTTTTTTGTTTGAATGGTATATCTACAGGCGGATTAACTTTTGGCAGAGGAATCTTCTACGATGATGACGGTGCAGCTGCAGCAGCCGCTGCTAGCGCGGCAGCAAGTGCAGCAGGAAGTGTTTCAGGAGGTACAAGAGGTTATTTTGGAGGAAATAGATTCGGAACAATTTCAGGAAGTCAGGCAACGGCTGGAGCAGGAGCGGGAGCAACAGCTGCATCAGGGGCAGCTGGAGGAGGAAGAGGAGCAGCCGCTGGAGCAGGAGCTGGAGCAGGAGCGGTATCAGGAGCGGGAGCAGCAGCTGGAGGAGCAGCAGCAGCTGGAGGAGGAGCAGCCGCTGGA
>BGPR01013989.1:6733-40304 GCA_013235015.1 Araneus ventricosus | reverse complement strand
TATTTTGTTACCGCCAAAGCAAATAATATTCAATCAAAAGAACTCAGTTTTGACTTTGATGGCACCAAGAAATGAAGTCACTTATTCACTTGTTGAGATAATATCCTCATGTTATGCTTTTATTAAAAAAGTTCTATATTAAAATTTTCATGTAATACTATTATTCTGATAATTAATAGTTCAATTTTCTTAAAGCCTTGTAGAACGAAATTTATTCTACTAACGGCCATAAGTTTTATGAGTGATTAGTAATATATTTATTGTGGGGATTGTACATTTTTTATTGAGATGTGTATTAATTTGTGCAGAAACTGTTTAATTCTTTTAAAAGTTATTTGTATAAGTTGAAATTTTATTTTATTTCAAGCTTTTAATAAATACATTGGTCAGATTCTGTTTAGCTATTATTTCCCACAATGAAGCTATGCTAACATACCACCACCCATTTTTGAAACGAAATTTCATACCTAAATATTTTAGCACATCCATTTCCTTTTCATCACTCTTCACCTTCATTTAAACAAATACGATAGATTTTATTGATGGCATTTTAATATACATTTTATTTAGTTACATTATTTCTAGTTTTGTGATTTTATTAAGAAATTTTTTCATATACATTTAATATAAATATTTATTAAAATATTTTTATTAAAAACAGTTTAATTTATCATATTTAAATTTTTAAGGTAAGAACTTGCTTAATTATTAACCATTTCCTTCTATTTTATTAGTAATAAGAGAATTTTATTCAAAACTACTAAGCACTTGTCTTCTTTACACTTTATTCTTGCATTTACACGTAGGTATTTTATAGTGACACTGACTATAAATTGTATTACTAACTTTTTTTTCAACGACTGCTTTTATCTGTTTTAAATCTACAAAATATATAGAAGTCTGACCTTGAAACTGAAAAAAGATTGCTAAATTTAAAGCTCAAGATTCCACTTAATTCAGTGAGTTATAATATATTTTAACTGCCACAACATCACCAAGACATGATGGTAATGGGTGTTCATTTTTTCTTAGAGGCCTCATGCCAGATTTTATACATTTAGCTTTTTAAGCATTTGCTGTTATTGTTAATTAATTTTGAAATGTAAAAATATTTATGTATTGCATATCCTATTCTCCACCCAACTATCAATTCTGTGGAAGAGGGAAATATTAAGAGCTTTTAATAAAAGTATCCCCTTCTTTAAGACACTACCTTTTGCTTTTTAAAATTAAAATGTCACTATCCTAGAAATGTTAAAACCACAAACAGCTTGTTATTGCAAAAGTTTATTATACAGACATGACATTTCCGCTTTTTTCGCATCGAATCTAATCATTCTTGGGATCGATGTGCAAATCTGCATTAAAATTTTTATTAATGTGTTTGGGGAGGAAGGTTGCTCGTGCAACAAATGAATGCAGTGGAAATTTTATGAAGACCAAAGGAAAGAATTTCAACCAGAGATATTGCATAATCCTGTCAAAAGTTATATCGTCTGAAGTTATGTGGTATCAGCATGGCTACTTTAAATACCAAAGTTAGCATTGGGAGAAATGCCTGAAGACTGCATTTTCTTTCTCTGCTTTGTCCACGATCTTCTTTCGTTTATCCAATCAGAATTACCTTGAATACTTGATTGATGAAAGAAATCATCCACAAATTCTTCCCAATCTGAATTTCATGGGAAAAAAGCCATCGCATAGCTCTCCTCGTGAAGGAAAGCCATTTATTTTACATTCTTTTTTAACAATTTTCTTCGCTTTTGTTAGTTATTTTACTTTCATTTGTTATTACATTGCCCCTAATCCTTTTGTCTGTATCAAATTATAGGCATGACACATTTGTTGGATTTCTGCCGCTGCATCGCATTTTTTATCATTCTTTTGACTCCATGTAAATCAGCTAAAATTTCTTGGTAATGCATTGAGGGGTGGTGTACAAGATGGAATACATGCAAACAAAAAAAAAACTAAGGCTGCAGTACATATCTAAAATAGTTTGATTTGATAGATAAAAAGGTCAGAAGAATATATATTGAAACATATTCTTTCACGAAATGTTAAATACAAAAGATGAGCAAAGAGCAGTCTGTTGAATATTTTAGGAAAAAAGTTTTTTATGATGCCATTGATGATAGTAATCTATAAAAAAATTTAAGGTAATTGTAGCAAATGGTACTTAAGAGGAATTTGATAGTAAGAAAATAGCAATGAGAAAAATAAAGAAACCCCGTCAAAGAGGGAAGCAAAATTTGAAAAGCTCGAGGAAAATAGCAGACTGGCTAAAGAAAAGTTGAACTACATTCAAAAATGAGAAACAAGTCTAAAATAATTTACAATTAAAAATACTTTAAATTGCCATATTTTTTTATGAGATAATTTTTACCTAGTTTTTATTTCAATTAAAACTACATCGAATTAATTTTTCATCCATTGATTTTCTTTAAATAATAATTCTGCAATATTTTTCATATCTCAAGCACTTTGTGTATAAATTATTCATTTTATTCTTCAATAATCCACGATTTTACTCTCAAGTTTACGGCTGGACTGACTTATCTCGTGATTTATGAAGTTCAGCTTTTTGTCCCCAGCTTGTGTCATGTTCACTATATTAATGTTGGAAATTTGCAAACCAAGACTTACCCCCAATGTCCCAATGTCGAGAATTCCAACATAGCAAACAAATATATCAAATCACATTTTGTTTGAATTCATCTGTTATTCTGAATTATTTAGCAATGCATTACTATTTGACCGTAAAAGTTTGACAGAGTTTTATTGACAACAAATATATTTAAAAATAATCACTGAGGAAAGTTACCACAACTTTAAAGGTTGAATGAACTAATAATAAAGCCTGCAATTTTTTCCTCAAAAAGATCTGTACTTTACAGGGTTCGCATTTGGCCATTACAAATCCTTATTTCTTATTCATTTTTAAAAAAGTCCTTACTTTTTACTCTTGCTATTAAAAATTTAAATTTCACCCGACATATCGCTTAATTCTTCCTCTCAGCTAATTTAATTCCCAATGAGCGGCTCTCGAGAATGTGGGTGGGCTTATTAATGCTCGGATTCCATATACATCCATCGATACACTTTGGGGAAAGGGCATGAGAAAGTTACAGATGGCTCATCCGCTAAGCGGTTCCATTGGAATAATTGTCAAAAAAGTGCTGTTGTTTACTTATGAACAGCATCAAAGTGATAAACCTTACTCCATTTTTACAAAGATGTTTTAAAACTTGTTAATGATTGTATCTCACATTTCAAAATTTTTGAAACCAGAGAATGAAAGAAATTGAGAACCTGAGGCTTTATGCAAATTAACTTGCGACCCAAACTCATAATGATAAAAGTTGCCAAGATATTTAGGATTTGCTGCAGAGCAACCACAGTAAAAGATAAAAAATAAGGAGCAGGCAAGGATGCTTTCTACCACTCCAGGATAATGGAAAGACCATATCAATGATAAACATTTTACGTGAAAATGTTCAGAATTACACTAGTAAGACCTCCATTTTGCATTGGATCCAATTAGTAACGGCTGATATCCCAAAAGCACAGGAAAAAATGAAAAAAGGTATTGATTGAAGCACGAAAATAAACGATTTTTGGAAAAAAGATTAAGCACAAATTTGTTTCCATGCAGATTTTCATAAATATTGTAAAGCCAACTTCATTTGAATTTACTTTTCGTCCACAATTCCTCTGATACTTTTTTACAAACTATTTTAATATACACCATTATGAAAAGTTTGGAAGATTATTAAAATGGTATTAAACCAAGCATGGACAATATTTTCGCAATCAAGGTCTGGAAATGAAAATTTGAAGATGCTCATATATTTCCCAGTGTGTAAATCATAGAATTTATTAAGCTGCCTGGGGCTATTTAAGTGACTTTGAAATGACAAAGAAATGAGACGAATGCTGAATTCAGCTAGAGAGCAAAATACATGCAGTATTTAGGAAAGTGAGAGATCCAAAGAAAAGACTGAAACAAAACAACTCAAACTAAAAGCTTTTGAGGAGGAATAGATTTTAAAATAAAAAGAAAATGTTCCTCCAACGATATACACCAACAAAATGAGAAAGCAAATGATTTAGCTTAAGGAGGTTGAGTCAAAGGTCATAAATTTATTTATCCAATTTACGAACTACAAAAAACAATTCTGAAAAAGGAATTAAAAATAAATACTTGGATGTAAAATTGAAGAAAAAGTCTGGAATTAAAAGATGATTAATTTGATTACTAGCTCATGGGTTTTTTTCATCAATTTATTGCTCATATTTTTAGGAGTTTGTTGTGTTAAATTTGTAATGGTCTTCTATGTAATTTATCATCTAATAGGTTGAATTGCAAAAAAATGAGACTTTTATTTAAAAATGTGCTAATTTATTAAGTTTTATTCAATCTAGAGATCCTATATTTTTTGGTTTTTTAGTCCTTAAAAGTCCTTGATTTTGTTGAAATGTGCATGAACCCTGCTCTTTACCACTCCTTATATTTGGATGCAAACCAGAAACTTTAAATAAGCAAATTCGCCTCTTGTCTCACATGTTTTATCTTCTGTTATCTCTATCCCAAATATTTGCTTTGTGCTCATCTTTGTTTTAGATGGAAAGGATACCAAATGGACATACATTATACTCAGTGTGTTAAGTAAAATAAATCATGTTTTGATTTTGAATTTCAATTATATTTGAATTGAAAGCTTATATAATTCAATTTAATTTCCAAACATAAGAAAATTCATTTATCCCTCTATTATAAGGGCTTTTGGCATTTCCTCTCAGTAAGATGAAAGTGAAAAAAATAATTGATCATAATTTTCACATGATGAAAATTGTACAAATTCTTATTCCAAACCATAAATAGTTTTGTAACTTTCCATTTGTCTACAGTAGCATTTCCAGAAAATATTCCAAAGTAGAATTTATTCTGGATTTACTTGGGTACATAGCTATTCTCTGTGATGGATGTATTTTGTCTAATATTATAGAAAAATATCAGACTGAAATGAAATCTTCATAAATAGACGATGATTGATAGTTGCATAGACTCTACATTGTCATTATTAATTAACCATTCTCAAAATCCACTGTTCTGCTTTTTCAAAATCATTTGTATTGCATTCTCTGACAGTGCCTCTGTTAACAATCTAATATGCTTTCATGTGTCACTTGCATTTTCTCTCTCATAATTATTTTAATGGAACTTGGTGCATCATCTAACACCACTAAATCAAAACTATCACTTCTTGATCTTTTTAGCGCTAAATTAAGTTGCCTGAATTCCCATCAATATGAAAAAATATTTTGAATATAATTCAAATTTCGGTGACATTCAAATATTGATATTTTGATGTAAATATAATATATTTAATTTTGTTCTCTTGAGATCTTTTATATGGTGCTGGTTTTTAGATATTTATATGGCAATTGTTCGGAAGTTATTATAGAGGTAAATATCCCCTTGGAATCTCATGAGAATTAAAATGACAATGGAAACCAAAAAATTTGAAGGAACATACAAACCTTTGTTCTACAACATTTACAGCACCAGTTCTGAATCAAATCTTCACCAATTGGTAATATCATCAGATGTAAATGCTTGTTGTGGGTTCCTTTCTCATGATTTCTCTTACTTGTACCATTGCTGGTTAGAAATGGGTTTAAATAAAACATTTTATTTTAGAATGGCATTAATATATTTCATTTTTTGTGGGGAAGTGTTTAAAACAGGTTATGTTTGTTATCTAAAATATCTTATATATTTATATATCTTATGGTTTTGTTATTTTAGTATCAAAACTATATCGACCCTGTAAATAGGGGCAAACAGGTAAGTTTCAACTTCTGTTAAATATAGCCCAAAAAAGTGCAGAAAGGGTGAAATTATTATTATATTCTTTGAATGTCTGTCTACAGGTTTATGAATCTACGTTTCTAAGAATTTTAGAGATTGTTCTTAGTAAATTTCAACTTGTTTTTTTAAATTCTCGTGTTATCTTTATTTATTTTTTTTCTATCTCTGTGAAACTGTTAAAATCATATTTCATTGAATATTGTTGAAAAGGATGAAAAATAATATAAACATTGAGTATTATCAAATTGCCTGAATTGAAAGTAGAAAACAATTAACCAATGATGACATCTTTGATGTATTTAGTTTTATTTGTTGATGAGCAATTAATGTAACTGAACGAAGCATAATGAAACCATTAAGAAAAATACCATAAAACAGCTTTTGAAAGCACAGATTTAAAATTTTGGAACTTGTATTACGTTTCAAAAAGTGACAACTATTTTTTAGTAAATATAAACTGAAATCAGCCTTGCTAAAAATACATATGACAGTTCAATATTAAATATTTAAAAAAAAATTACCAAAAAAAATTATTTTAAAAATATAATTTCCAAGCTAAAAAATATTAAAACAAAGGATACAGCCATACACAACACAAAATTCCAAAGAATTGGGGCTCCACTGCACAGAATAAACTGGACCGTCCTTGCCTGAAATAAATAATTTTTCAAAAAAAAAAAAAAGTATGCTAAATATGTATGTACATATTAAAATTTGATGACTATTCATTTAATAGAATAAACAGAGGCACTTTTAACTTTAACAAGTTTCTGCTCCTACTCTATGAAAATATTTTAAAAATATCCTCAGATTTATAAAGCCAAAGAATAATCTGTAAAAAGCTAGGGATAAATTATTTGAAAGTCGGAATATCTATTAAACATTCAGAATATTAACTATACACACCAAATTAAAACTTTTCTAATAACTCAATTATTTAAAAACAAATATACCCACACAAAAGATACAATAATAATTTCAGAAACTGCAAGCTTAATTGCCTTACTTACCAAGCTTAATTTTTGCAGTTTCACCTTTAACCGATGCATAATAGAGATTCAACTCTCCATAATAAGACATTCCACTTTTATCAACATCAACTGAGGTCAAAAATATACAGTCTTTACCTAAATAAGTAGATATGAAATAAGAATGACAGAAGAAATCAAAGAGAAACAATTGAAATTTAAGACAAATTCTCTATAAATACTTATATAATGAAAGAAATGCATTATAAAATCAGTGACAAATCACATTGACAGAGTACAAAAAGCTACTATCAATCTCACAATCTGTGAAAAACAATGTTTGCTTCCACACATCCTGGAGTTCCAGAAAAGTGCCCCACATGAAATTTAACAACTTTTGCCTCAAACACAGAGTTCCATTATCAATAATATTAGTTAATAATGTTTAAAACTAAATTCTGATCATATATACCAATCATTTGGGTGTCACAAAAAAACTTTTTTTAAAAAACATAGCTCCTCAGGGTTTTTCCCACTCCTTTTGGTCCTAATAGAAAGTACACGAAGTTTCAGCCCTCTAAGTTAACAGTAGGGTTTGCCTATAACGCCCTGAAATTTGAAAAAGCTCTTAAAACATAAATTTTTTAGAAATTTTACATGATTACTAATGTGCTAAAAGTGGTTTAAATGTGATCCTATAAACATGTTTACTAATATTATGAGTATAAATTATAAGTTACACAATGCTTAGCATGTTATAAAATATCTAAAAAAAAAAAGGTTAATACTGGTAAAAATGCCCAGAAAACAAAAATTTTCAAATTATTGACCATTAAAAATAAAACAATTTTAATATTTACAACAATATTATAATGGAAAGGGATCTTTTTTTTTATTAAAAAATACAAGTTGTTTTAGTTAACATTGCACTAGTTAAAGGTAAAAGACAAAACATGACCTCCAACTTGGTGCAAGTTGCCTCAAAATGAAAGTAAGCCGTTTCTTCATTCTTGACTTTGGTTGCTGTCTGTGAATTAACGTACAGTCTCAGGATTGAACAAGTGCTCAGTTCATAATTTTTCAAAAGTGCTGTAAGATCTGATTCACATTAGTGAAACTGTGAAAAATAAGCAAAAAAATTAGAACCAATATAACCCAAAACATAAAAAATAACTTCTCTGCACCCAAAAACTGTGTTTTACACTCGCCATTCTAATTTCTGATGTCCCGGGTTTTAAAGAAGGTAAACGTTTCAGCGTTCCAGCTATTCCAGATGAAACTTCACAGTCACAAGCAAACAAAGGGTTTGAGATAGTTGAAGTCTGGAGGTTGTCTGAAAATCAGGGACGAGATTGGCAAAAAAGCAAAGCGACTGAAATCATACGCGAGCAAAAAATTTGTACCATAATTTATACGCGAAATAGGCTTTAAGAAGTAAAACATGCAACATGATGAAAATATTACACTATAATAATTAATAACTTAATTATTGATAATTCAGTACGTATAAATAAGAATATTAAATTATTATTAAATCATTCACATTCAAAGTTAACAAACAAGTTTAACACATCCTCAGGGGCATCAGAAAATAGAAAAATTAAACATTAAAACATTTATCACTGAGATGCAACATTCACCCAACAGAAGTCTGAGAAGAATTATGTTTAATAGCCTTTTGATAAAAGTTAGCTCAAAAAATAAATAAAAATAAGGACAAATAATTTATTTTGCTTCATGCAATTGTGTAAAGTGTATTAGCTCTTTATAAATTATAATAATGTATCATATACAGAATTCTGTTTTATTTCTTTTATTGTTATACATTTTTGCAAAAGTAACAGCACAATGATTTTGCACCTTATAAAGTGAGAGGGAGCCGAGAAATTGTACAGTTACAATGACAGATTCATTTAGCATTATTGCTATTTGAAACATTTCCTTAATTGTTAAAGAAGTGGTTTTCTTTCGTTTTTTTAATTGTGTGACTTTTGTTGGTAAGATCTCCATTAACATGCTTTACCCCTTGTTTTAGAGGTCTCCTATCTTTGACAGATTTTTCTTCAATAAAGGGTGTGTTTGCATCCTCTGCAAGTTTATTTTCAGTAAAGGCTAAAGTTTTTGCACAGTCTTCATTAGTATATATCTCTTTAATTACTGGCATAGTTGTCGGGACTCCATTATCTCTAAAATGCCTAGGTAAATCATCTGTTTCATTTTTTCATTTGGGAAGATTTTTTTTTGTCTTATTCTCTGCCTTTTTGCTGCATTTGCACACAGCTTTTTAACTGCCTCTTTTGACAGTTTTTCTTTTTTTGATGTAGTTTATTTCTTTGTTTTTGTTCCATTTTTTTATTTCTCCATCTTGGTATGCCCTACAAGATGACCTTAAGTTTTCAACTAATTTTTTTTCAACATGTTTATGCAAAAAAATCTCTTTTTTTTGCAAAATATGCCACAGAGATTTTGTTTTCTGCAAAAAGGTGGTACTTAATACTTTGAATAGCACTGAATGTTGGAATGTTCATGTTCTTGCTGATATAATGTTGATTCGTCAGTAGAAGATTGAATCAGCTAGTTTCCTAGCCAGTGGAGTTAAGCCACACAGTCGAGCATATTTTCCCAGAATTTTCTTTTGAAAACGGAAGATAGAAAGGTTTCTTTTCTTTGTGTAAAAGCGGAATTTTTGGAAGAAAAAGCTAATTTTTGTGGGGGAAAAAAACGGAAATCCAGAAGGGGGGAAAAAACAATTTTGAGAGAGAAAATAAGACAAAAATGAGGAATTTTTCCGAAACAAAAAAGCGGAAATCCGCCAAAAAGCGAAAGAATCTCGTCCCTGGAAAATATTTCCGCTCCGTGTTTTGATACTACAGCTTCAAATATTGAATGGAAGAATGGTGCCTGTGTCCAGTTAGAGAATTAGTTGAAAAGGTAGCTACTGTTTCTGGCTTGTAGACAACATGTTTATGAACTACTCGAAGGTGCTCTGTGAAAATTTCCAATACATCAATGAGCACCGAATTTAAACAATTTCAAGAAAAATGGCCCACACTTATAAATTGCAAGGAACAATTTTAAAAGTTGCAAATCAAGGATTGTAAACTGATAAGTTGAAAGAAGAAACTGTCCAATTCCTCAAAATTTTTCTCAATGAAGAGAAAAATCTACTTCTTCAAGGTGACTAGAGGAAATATGCCGAAATTATCCTGATACTGTTGGGAGAAATCCCCCCCCCCCTCCCGGGAGAGTGTGTTGGCACAAGCCTGTGGCATTTCACAAATCCAGGTGTATGTCTGCAATACTCGACTCCGAAAAGATGTATGTTTTTAGTAAACAATTGGAATACGACAATGGTTAACTGTATCAAATATGTTTGTTCCGCTCTTTGATTTTTGTTAAGGTTTGGTTCAATGCCCTAAAAGCTACAGATGCTCCAGTAAATGATTTGATACTTTGGGAGACCCTAAATATGTACGAGAAATACGACCCTGGAGTTGCCCTTTTAACTTTTAGTAGACATATGTGATATTTAACAGGAGAAGCAGCAACACTTTATTTTCTAAGAAAGTGTCAGACTCTGAAAAGATTTCAGCATCCTTAATGAAATACAAAGCTACTGAAAAATAACTTCACACTGGTGTCCCTGTTTAAAATCATACCACAAAACTGCATCAATTGGTTGGATTGAAGTCATGATTGATTTTTTATTTGTTCAACCAAAATGAAGCTTGGTTGAAAAGCAATCCTCAGGCCTCGGAAGAAGATTTCAGGTTCCAAAAAATGAAAACCTTTATCAAGAATTTACAAGTCGTAACGGATACAGCCGAATGCAGAGTAAAACTAATGGAAGATTTTGGTGAATCGTTAAACAGAAATGAAGAAGAGACTTAAAATCTACCCCAGTGTGTTGGAAAAAAAACTCCATGCTTTAAGAAGCAAGTTTTGAATAAAATTTAAAGCAGTTAAAGTGATGACATGAGATTTGACAGTTATTGTAATTTTTATAAGTTATTTAGACAATTAATTACTGTGAGTATTTAATCCTTTTCTTTCTTTTAATAGTGTAAAACAGATAAATAAAATTATAGATTTTAACTTATCATTGAAATCATTTTTATATCCTTCCTTAAGATTTTAGTAAATTTTTGAGCTTATTGTGAACATACAGTGACTGTCGTATGGCGGTTAAAAGCAACAATGCAGAATTAGTGAAAATTTTCATCATTTTATGCTTTTTTTAAAAAATTCATAATTGGCTAAGGGTACAGTTAATAATTATGTATGTTTATGTTCTAAGTAAACATGTCCAAAAAATAACAAATATAAACTAGTTTTAACACATTAGTAACCATAAAAAATTTCTTAAAAAATTCCAAAAATTTTACATTTTAAGAGCTTTTTTTCAAATTTCAGGGCTTTACAGGTAAACCCTATTGCTAACTTAGAGGGAGACAAACTTCATATACTCTCTATTAGGGAGGAAGGGGAGGGGAAAAAAAAAATGGGGAAAACCCTGGGGAAATAAGTTTCTTGAAAAAGTTTTAGAGACACCCTAACCAATCATATATAAATCCCTTTCAGGACTATTTCACTTTGTGTAATGGTGAATTGTATAACCTTCCCATATTGTCATCTTAATCTAAAATCATATAATTCAAACCATCTAGCAAACATGGTTAAATTGCACTTAATCATTGCAAACCGTCAATTTTGTTAATCATACATAATAAGAAAATTAAATCAGAATTAAAAATAATAAAAAAAATACACTTGTACAAGAGAGATTTTAAAACTCGGGAATAAGTTATTTATTGATGTAATTCAAATGAATTTCAGACTTGTATGTGTGGGGGGAAGGAGGGGAAAGGACAAATTCTTTAACAAAAAAAGACCTACCTAGTAGGAGATCTTAAAAAGGGATGACGAAGTCTTTCATTTTTATCAAATAACTAAAAAAATAACCCGTCATGGTATGACGGGTGCAAATTGCGTCTTCATTTGAGAGATTTCCGGTCAAATTTGACATGTTTAAATAGATATATATGTGAGAGAAATGTTTAACATTGATTGAAAACAAATAAAATAGACATATGTTTTATGACAGGAAATATAATTTTATTTACATATTTCTTTATCCAAAAACCTTTTGGTCTAAAAAAAAATCTAGTAGATATAATCTAGATAGATAGAAAATCTAATTTCAAAACAAAGCACTTCTCTGCTTGTCAAATGTTGCCAAAAAATATTATCGCATTATATCATACCAATTGCAATAAATAATGAGATGCATCGGCGTCCGAACTATACCACACGCATAATATACCACTGACGTAATTGAATTTCTATTGAAAAACGGAAACTAATTTGAAATATATGATTAATATAATTTAAAATTTCTGGGGAACTATTGATTATAGCCAGATAAATTTTATGTCAATCGATAGAAAATTTTATTTCACTATTTTAGAGATATTAAAGTTGAAATTAGAATGAGAATTACTCTTTTAAATTTAAAATTACTGAAAGTTAAGTTTTCTAACAATGAAATAATGCTGCTTAATGTCTCACAGTGCTATGGCTCGAGTTTTGTTGTTGGTGACATCAGAGTTACCGAGAGATCTGGGCTATTATATTAGTAATAACAAAAACACATGCACACACACACAAAAAAAAACCGGGTGCGTAGTGAGAAAATGCTGTAAAAATTAAGCACTTTTTAAGCACCTTAGCCAAAAAATTAAGCACCTTTGTACATGCATACGCAAACCCACATATTTTCTAAGCATAGGATATTTTCTGTTTTATAATAATGCATAGTTTTTATTGAAAAATTTAAATGTATATTTTTTAATATTAAATGTGTTTTTAAATTTTAATATTTATTTTTGTATTTGGGCAACATCTATTGTGAAATAAAGGATGTGTTTTCGGTTTTACAAAAAAAAAAAAAATTATAATGCAAATTGTCATTACCAAAAGTTAAATCAACTTTTATCAGATGTTAATCTTATAAAAGTGTGTCATCTTAAAAATATGCGACTTTTTTCAACATTTCTTAAAATTAACAAATTACCAGTTAATTTGCTCCCTTGAGATAACCATTCCAGTATTTCTATATACAGTGGTGGCCATTGTTGAAGAAAGAGGGAACCAAGAAAAAGATCATTAATAGTCCAGTCAACAAAAGGTTTGAAAAAGAACATTAAATCATATAGTCTTGAAAATTGGTACACATGTTCGCGAGGGGCTCCTGATTAACATACTAAAAGTCCCCAGTCCTGAGGAGGAGCTCGCACCACCATCTTGGATTTCACCCCCCTTTTTTAGTTTTTCTTGAATATCACAAGAATTATTCAGTTTTCAAATTACAATTAATTTTAAAAATTAAAGAGAGTAAAATTCCTTACAAATACACATGCTTTTATTTTTCTTCTAGCTTTAATAGTTTCAGAGATGCTGGCTCTCAAATTTTTGCACATTCTTGGATTTCATGCCCCCCTTTTAGTTTTTCTTAATTATCTCAGAAACTATTAACACTAGAAGAAAAATAAAAGCATGTATTTATAAGGAATTTTACGAGCATTAATCCATTATTTCATATGTAATTGAAAACAGAATAGTTTGAGATATTCAAGAAAAACTAAAAAAGGAGGATGAAATCCAAGATGGCACTGCAAGCTCCCCTCCTCAGGACCACCGACTTTTAGTACATACAACAGGAGCCCCTCATAAAATAGGTGTGCCAGTTTTCAAAACTATATGATTTAATGTTTAATTCACCCACATTTTGGGCCTTCGTTGACTTGACTATAAGCGTTATCTTAACATGTGTTGAAACCTCTGGATCTATCTCACCCTGGATTCCTTTTGGTTTTCTTTCTTGATGTATCCAGTGAAACAAAGCTTTACGATATTGCTTTCAATTTGTCATATTCAACGTCTGAGGAAACAAAATATAAAAATGTTTTCTTCGCACTTCTCGAGAAGATTAAGTACTTTTTAAGGATCTTTTTTCAAAATTAAGAACTTAGGTGCTTAAAAAATGGTTTCCAAATTTAAGCACTTTTCATGACGTTACGCACCCTGAAAAAAGAACAAACAGTCCAAAAAGTAATATAAATATTCTACTGAAATAACACCCATGATCATAGAAATAGTAATAGAATCACTGTTCATAATAGTTACCAGTTTTATTCCAATAAAAATCTGTCCTTTCAGCCTTGAAGAAACTTTTTTGGGCAATAACAGAATTAGAACCTTCAAAATTAGGATATTTGAACAATCTAACAAATGAAGGTTGTCCCTTAGGAATAAAAAAGAAAAAGTAATATAAAAAATAGCATCCTTGATATTCAAAATTATAAATATGCATATATCATCAAAATTCATAGTCCAAAGACATGATTTATATGCATGTATCATAGATGCATACTACTGTTAGTTTAATGAACTTATGATAAATTAAATGCAATTATATTATATCAATTGCTCACAAAAAGCTTTCTAAATAATAACCAATAGAATAATATTTGTAAAATATAATTACCTTGGTTCCAGGGACAAAACATGCTACATGATATGGAGCTGAACCTGGAGCTAAGCTAAAATAGGCCACTTTTTGTATAAAGATTTTCTTTGAAATAGTGTCTAAAAAAATAAAAAGAATACTTATAAGACGAATTTTAATAATGAATAATCAAATAAATATGGAGCTTCAATAACAGCAGGTGCATTATCATAGTGCTGATTATTTTCACATTCAGCAGCAAGATCTTAACCGTTAATGCCCAAATTAATTCAAAGCATAGATTTCAATAAATTTCTATTAAATTTTGTTTAAAACACCAAAATTAAGAGATCTGTAAAGTAAAATTAAATTTTAAAAAATCTGATTTTTCTATTTTTATAGAAAAAAATTATTATTAAAGGATAACTAACATAACTGAATATCAAAACATGATTCATACCAAATTTTGCATCTTCAAAAAAGTGAACTTCATTATTAACATTTCTTGCACAAAGTTTTTCATCATCTGACCATTGAGGATGCCTAGAAATGTAAAAGTATAAGAAAGTTTTTGCAAAAAAGAAACATCATAAATAAAGCTATTGTATTTCTATTGTAATAAATCTAAATGTATTTTAAGCAAGGGAATAATTCTTACCATCCTATTTGCTTTTTCTGTATAAATGATTTCACAATCGTACCAGTCTTCACATTCCAAATATGAAGATTGCAGCTTTCTTGAACATTTTCTTTAGCTGCGAGGAAAAAAAATCTTTAGCTGTGAAAAATTGATAAATTATCGATAACTAACCAACTAACTGACAAATAGCAGACGAGAAAATTTTAATACATTTTGATTAAAATAAGTTTTTTTAATTACAAGATGATTTTTAGTCACTAGTGTCAAACTTAGAAATAATTCTACATTCTTCATTAAGTGTCAAAAATTCTTTATCTCATGTTTTCATTACAATATGCAATGAATTAATTATACAGCCATATGAAATGAGAAAAAACTCTTTTCTCCTTTTTATCTTTAGGATCTCATAAATTTTTCAACTGAAAAAAAAGCACTTCTTGAAGACTTTTTACATGTCAAATCTAATATTTTGTCTGAAAACATGAATATTAAATTCTATTAAGAGAATTATAGTATGACCTAATTCATATTAACAAGAAAAGATAAAATTTTAAAAGATAATTAAAATAGGCATTGACAGAAGAATATATACATCTTTCATTGATATTTTGGATGACAGAAAATCTTTATCCAAAAATTTTGAATTTTTTTCTCGGTATGTTACTTATTATGGTTCATAACAAACCTTATTCAAAAATATAAAAAGAATTTCAGTATGAACTAAAATATATAATTAGATATTAATTTTCCAAATGAATGAAAAAAGAAAATTTTAATTTAATTAAAGTAAATTTAATACTAATAGTTTCATCATATAATTCCCTAAAACTAGATGATTTTTAGGACAATGTCAAGAATCTTTCAGCTTGAATTCCAAGAAAGCAAAGAGAAGATTATCAACTGCCAATTATTTGATTTTCTGACCAAATGATAATCTGAACTATGATAAAATGTTACAATTTAGAAACACAACTTTCTATCTACATGAATAAAGATAACTTTGCATTAATTACTATGTACAATACATAACTAATATTTTCAGTAACAAAATAAATGACAGTTAAAAAAAAAAAAAACCCTAGAATGATTAATGACTTCCATTAATGACCTATTTGTAAATTCAAACATCTACAAATTACAATTTTCTAGAAATTATATAACAAATTCAACACTAGTGGAACAATTGCAGATAAATAAAAAGTTTTATAAGTAACCTTTATATTGTGCCCAAGTTGACAGATAAGTCCCTTTAGGTGATAAACGTATCTGAGAAATGCTGGGATCATCTATTTTACATATAGTCTCATACTTTTTGCTTTCAGCAACAGAAGTTCTGTTGGGGGAAAAAAAGGAGATATGTACCATTTACCACAAAAAAGATGAATTAACAGATATTTTCCTTAAATTAAAATAAAATTTTAGAATATTACCTCTGATTTGTACACCATGTGAAAAGACTGCCATCAGATGTAAATGACATATCTCGACAAGATGGATTTTCAACTCTGCCAAAAGAAAATTTCATTTATATTTAATATGATAATGTATTAAAATCTTTTAATGTCATAAGAGAGAGAAGAGAGTTACAGTAAACAGCATTAAAAACACACTTTATTATAAATATATATCTCGCTGCATAAACAGACTATTTAAAAATAATTTTATGATTTATAACTATATATTAACATTTTCTTTAAAAAAGTAATGCACCATATTAAATAAAAATTGAAATTAGCTGGAGTAACATCTACTCTATTAAAATTCGAAGGTAAACAAACGTATGTATGTATGTATGTATGTATGTATGTATGTCCCTCTATCTTCTCACGAACCGCCGAACGGAGAAGCGCGCGGAAGGTACCAAAAGATGGGGAATAATCCAGGGAAGCCATTTCGGCCATTTAAATTTCGAAATTTTAATTAGTGAAAAAGATATTAATTAAAAACTAATTGACAACAATGCTTTTCATTGTTTCGGATACTTTATAACAATACTTTTCATTGTTACAGCGCAATTCAAAATTTATTTTATTGTTGAAGTCGTTTATTTTAAAGAACATTGTTACAACAACAATAAAAAAGTGATGCTGACAGAAATAAAAAAAATGTATTGTTGAAAGTGTATAAATTCTTTTTTTTATCCCGTGATATAACGTCCAACAAAATCATTTTAACAAAATTAAAAGGGGTGTTTTGTTTCTGTAAAGTTATGTGCCGAAAGATGTAGATTAGTTATGTTAGTGATTTTAATCATTATTCATTGATTTGATCAAGTTTAAATATTTGTAGAAGCTTCTATTTTATGCTGATATTTGGAAGTTACTATTTTTGCTTTGTTCAATTTTCGCTTTTTCCGCCTAAAAGAAAAAGAGGAATTACAGGGGTGTTGCCAGTAGACGGGAGGCAATTAGAAAACATGAAAGGAGAGTTGTTGAAACTGAAGAAGAAAGAAGCCGCCGATTTTCAACTATGGCACAACGTGGCCAGGACAGCAGAGCGGAACAGAAGAACAAAGAAATAGCCGATTGTCAGACATGGCACAACGTGGGCAGGAGAGAAGAGCCGAAGAAACAGAAGAACAAAGAAAAGAGAATACGTTTTGGGGGGAACGTAACGTTTACGTTAGCGACAATATATGTAAAAAAATAAATCGGAGGCGGGCATATGAAAATTAGTAACAAAAAGACTAGATTTCAAAGAATATTTACATTTCTTGGAGAAAGTAAGTGACAATATTTGTTGAAAAAAAAACGGAGCCGGGCATATGAAAAAATATGGATCCGAAGGCCTCACGTGATCTCACTTCTCTCCGCCCGGGAATATCCCATTATTCAAGATTGCCCGAGCAACGCCGGGTTATGCAGCTAGTCTACTCTATTAAAATTCGAAGGTAAACAAACGTATGTATGTATGTATGTCCCTCTATCTTCTCACGAACCGCCGAACGGAGAAGCGTGCGGAAGGTACCAAAAGATGGGGAATAATCCAGGGAAGCCATTTCGGCCATTTAAATTTCGAAATTTTAATTAGTGAAAAAGATATTAATTAAAAACTAACTGACAACAATGCTTTTCATTGTTTGGGATACTTTATAACAATACTTTTCATTGTTACAGCGCAATTCAGAATTTATTTTATTGTTGAAGTCGTTTACTTTAAGGAACATTGTTACAACAACAATAAAAAAGTGACGCTGACAGAAATAAAAAGTGCATTGTTGAAAGTGTATAAATTCTTTTTTTTATCCCGTGATATAGCGTCCAACAAAATCATTTTAACGAAATTAAAAGTGGTGTTTTGTTTCTGTAAAGTTATGTGCCAAAAGATATAGATTAATTATATTAGTGATTTTAATCATTATTCATTGATTTGATCAAGTTTAAATATTTGTGGAAGCTTCTATTTTAAGCTGATATTTGGAAGTTACTATTTTTGCTTTGTTCAATTCTCGCTTTTTCCGATGCCTAAAAGAAAAAGAGGAATTATAGGGGATGCTGCTAGTAGACGGGAGGCAATTAGAAAACGTGAAAGGAGAGTTGTTGAAACAGAAGAAGAAAGAAGCCGTCAATTGTCAACTATGGCACAACGTAGCCAGACAGAAGAGCGGAAGAAACAAAAGAACAAAGAAATAGCCGATTGTCAGACATGGCACAACGTGGGCATGAGAGAAGAGCCGAAGAAACAGAAGAACAAAGAAATAGCCGATTGGCAGTAAAGGCACAATGTGGCCAAAGAAGAAGAGCCGAAGAAACAGACAAACAAAGAAATAGCCGATTGTCAGCCATGCTACAAAATGCAAGATAATGCCGTCTAAATGTTATTGAAGGACAAAATCACCATCAGATACAAACTTTTTATGCAGCTAGAACTGTTCTGTACCTTATTGTTGAAGAACACAACTGTGGAGAAATGGACAATCTCTGTCTGAAGTGCGGAGGGTTGTATTTCCGGGATGAAAAGAATACCAGAGGAATTTACACTCATTGTTGTCATAATGGAAATATAATTGAGCAGGCTTCAGTTTATCCAGTGCAAATGAAGGATTGATGGATGGCTCCGATGAATTATCAGTGCATTTCAAAAATAACATAAGGTCGTACCAGTGCTTCAATGGGTGCACAGATTGTACCGTCTACATGGAGATTAGCATATTGCTTCAGAATTCATGGCCAAATTTATCACAGGACCTCTCATCTACACCCAGCTGAAGCAGGAGGTGAAAACACTAATACAACACACTTCAACAATATTATAACACACATTAGGCATGTGTCACGTGACCTCAGGTATTATTCGATTTAGACCGTGCAACGCTGGGCCATAGAGCTAGTTTAGGATATTAAGAGATGCAAGAAATAGTGATTTGGCAGAATAGCCAAATACTCAGCAAAATTCCAGACCAAACACCTACATTTTTTTTTAAAAAATTACTTTTGATTTTTAATAAAATGCTGCTCAAATTTTAAATGCAATATATATATATTATTTGCACATTTAAAAAAATATTAACACTTTAATGGATCTTTTATAGTATTCTAAATATCTTAATTCCAATAATAAAATGTGAGAAACCCTCTTCATTTTGGATTCGCTAAACAGAAGTAAAAAAAGTCATCATTGCAGAACATGGCAATGACAAACACAAAAGAAAATGCAGTGGATAAAAATTTAAAGTTTTATTAAAAGTAGATTCCTACTTTTATTTAAAAAAATTCTAATAGCTAGAATGGAATGCCCACTTAATTGGTTGGGAGGAGGGGGAGAAAAAAAAAATGGAAACATTTCCAAGATTTGCAAATTCAGCAAATATATATATTTTTCAGTTTCTGAAAGCACAGTATGTAGTGAGCGCTTATTTTCTGAAGCTTGTAACATACTACACGTATGAAACGAAACAGAACAGACTTCTTCCTGAAAATGCTGAACAATTATTGAATTTACTATATTAAATGATATACAGCGTTATTAAACACACTTATGTACAGTCATGGGGAAAAAAAAAAAAAAAAAGGATCCACCTCGCATTATTTTGCTATTGTTCATCACGTATTAAAACAAAAGTAAGTGTAATTTTCAGGAAAAGTCGCGTAATTTTCAGGAAATAAGGTTTAGTAAAAGGTTTCATGTTTAAAATTCTCATAAGGGGTCATATACATTTTTATAATAGCACTAACTTCAAAATTTCCAATGGAAACTCACATTTATCTTAAAATATTTCAAAACTACATAAAAATTTATGCTGGAATATCAAGTTTCACCATACCAGCAATTTTGGTTTTAGAATTATAAGCAAATGAAATTTTGAGTTTCTAACAAAGTAAAATTTTGAATTTTTATTGATTTCTTGAGAAATAATATAACTACTCAACTAGAATTTTTTTATGTAGTAGTATGAATTATTTTGCACATTTTACACTTTTACTTTTTATGTAAAAATAATTTTGAGTACATGAAATATTTTATCAAAATTGATGTTTAAAAAAACGAATAGCAACACTTATAAATTTTAACAGTAATCAAAGCAGATGCCATTTGATAAGCCTATGCAAAATTTCAGCATATTCGTAAGAGAAGTGTTGAAGTTACATTAAATTTTCAATTTTCGCTGTCAAACAATGCACTTAAGGAAGCATCACATATTTCAAAAATGTTTTCATTATTAAATATAATCATTACACCACCTTATTTTTTAAAATTCAAATATATAAACATTTAACTATTTATATATATAAATTAAAGTGGTGTAATATTACACTATTTATTTTTTTATGCATCAAGTTTTACCGATTATAAAATGTAAATCATTATTTTGAAAATAGCATTTAAAATTCATAATAATTTAAAATAATACTACCGACATTTAAATGCAAGCAGAGAACTTCTCTATCTAAAGGGGAAACGATCCCTTTCTTATTTAGAACACAAAATGTCGAATACCTTCCAATATATTCATGGCATAACCAAAATAATTTCTTGGGTTATTTCATGAGAAATTTATTTATGACATTAAAAATGGGTGTTGCTATTGAAAATTTTGAAGTTAGTACAATTTTAAATGTTTAGAATACCCCTTATGAAATTTTTAACCATAGAATCTTTCAGTATACGTTATTTCCTGAAGATCAGTACCCTTTTTTAATGCCCAATGAGCGATCGCAGAATAATGCTGGGTGGATACTTTTTTTTCCGCGACTGTACAATGCAACTTAAAATTGGGTAAATGAAGATTTTTTAAATAAATGTATAGAATAGTAATTCTGCAATATTTTTTTATTAAATACATTTAAAAGCAGATTTAAAAAAATAATTACCTTGAATTTATTTGGCCGAATATCTGTTTAGTATTCGGCAAAAGGGCCGAATACCAAATAGTTGCCAAATATTCATTACATCCTAGCTATTATGCGTCAACATGAAAATTTCATGGATATGTATTTCTATTATAACGTAGGTTACACTTTGTGCAAAGATAATTTTTAAAATGCACAAAAATGTAAAATATTCAATCAAATGGTCACCATACAATTAATGAACCAAAAGTGATCTTTCCATGCTACATTTCTGATGATAATAAAAAATCATTAAGAAGTCTTCTTTTGAAAAATATTAATATGTTATTAAATTAAACAGCAAATTTGTATGCAAATGAAAATATTTAAAGCATATTTATAGAAACAAAAACTTTCATGTTATAATGTTTAGCATACATTAATGTATCCATTCCAAATACAACTAGGGAAAAGCAGGTGTTTACGCTTTATTAGTTGATAGATGACAGCAGACTATTAATCAAAACAAAGAATTTACTCACAAACTAGCTATTATGCCCGTCGTTGCTCGAGATTAAAATATTTTCATGTTTAATATTTTTTAGGTAAAAACTACTTTTGTATAGAAAATTATAATACCCCCAATTTTCATATCATATGAAACATTTTTTAATTAAAACGAGAATATTAATTGAAAAAGATGATTTTTGAAAACTGCCGATATCTAATTTTCTCCATAAGTTATTAATATTTGTTGCATAGGTACTTCAAATTTTGTTCATAAATCTTGCTGTATAACAAAGATTTTAATGGATGTTTTGGGACAATTAATTAGATAGTAAAGTTTTCATCAAGAAAGAGCGTTAAAATAAATGGGAATAAAAAATAAAATTAGTCTTCATCCAGAATTCTACTAATATGATCTAGCAAGAGTTCTTATATATTCTTGTTCTTCACCAATAAAAAAAAAAGTGTTACAAATTATGAATTTTATACACAATTTTAATTTTTGAAAAATTATTAAAATGAGGGCAACAAATTGAAGGGAAATGAAACTTGTGTGATTAAAATCTAATTTTTTAAACTTTTAATATGGTGTAAAAATAGTTTTTGTGAGACAATACATACTTACAGAAAATATCACAGAAAATGCCCAAATCTTGCTTTAATTTCCAATTAACTAAAATTTTAATTTGCTTTGGGGCTTTTAAAAGTTGAAGGTGATATTTTCTCTTCATATATAAAATCTTAATATAAATAAACATCATTGTATGTATGTTCCACATCTCCTCCTAAACCACTGCTCCAATTTCAACCAAACTTTGTACAATTATTATTTTGAAAAAGGGGAAGATACTTGTTAACTTTTCAAAGTGCAAAAGTTAATTAAGGTAAATGCTCCAGTAGCGGGCCCCCACTTAAGGGTATTTCTTCAATTATCATCAAAACTTTTGAGAAGTTTCGCTAATCTATATTTTTTTATGGTTGTTCAAACTTTTAATTAAAATAATAATCACTTGTAATATCAAAATAATTGTAATATAATTTTTAAAAAATTAAAAACTTAGATCACTCCTATGCACCAGAAGTGGGCATAGCAAACTTTTGATGTACCAGTAGTGGGCATACCAAAAGTGGGCCACCCAGATTTGTCAATTGTGTCAAAGAAAAAAAGAATAAAATCAATATATATAGTAATAATAACAATACATTAGCATTATACACTATAAAAAATACAATAAAAATGGCTTGATATAGGTGAAATCTTTTATTTATAGATTCTAGTCGCATGAGATTTACATTTTTTCTCTAACAGCCAATTTTTTATTAAAGGTATATGCTAATTATCGATCTTCCATTTTAAGTTCTGTTTGGGCCATTATGGATATTAAATCTTAATATTTTATGTTGAATAAATCTTTTTTTTTCTTTTATCATCTTCCTTCTGCAGCCAGAAAAGAGCCATTTTAAATGGTGACGGAATATTTTTCGATGGTCCAACAATGCAATAGTTATTATTGTCTGCCTCGTTACAGAGCCCAACTAATTCTTGAATATCAGTCTTTTCCTCAACAGTACTATAAAATATTTATTATTTAAGTAATTGGTCAGAATGTTCCATTAGTGTACCAGTAGTGGGCCATTAGTGTATCAGAAGTGGGCCATGTGGCCCACTACAGGTTCTGATAAAAAAAAAAAGCAAATCTAATTAAATAAAAAGACTTTACTAGATATAACCTTCTTATTAAACATCACAAAACAGTCTATTTGAGAGAAAGCATGTGCTCCAGTACTAGCCCTCTTAGGCCCACTACTGGAGCAGTTAGTAAAACATTGATCCAAAAGTGGGCCACCCTTCACTATCCATAAATTTTCAATATTATTTAATTTAAAGATAGTTTATAATACAGTCATTATATAATCAAATAATAGCAATAACAATTCATTTTAAAAACAAATAGAATGTATGCTAAAAAATAGTTGAATGAAGAGTTACCTCTTAAAGAAATCACTAAGAATAAGTTAAAAATGCTTCTCTCAGAGACCAACTTCAGCAACAAACTTTCTAGCTCCTAACTAAACAGGAAATAAAGGCTGTGCCTTTGGTATTTAGTTGATAAGGGCTTCAGCCTACCAGAGGCAGATCTCTTATTTCATTGAAATGTTGGAATTTCTTGTTTTTCAACTTAAAAATTCAAGTGGCCCACTACTGGTACGTGGCCCGCTACTGGAACACTTACCTTAAACAGTGAGTTAATTAGAAATTAACTGAAACCATTTGTCCACTGTAAGTTTGAAGCAAATTATTTTCCAAAAAAATATTTTTATATACCATCTTAAAGTTCAAAATTTTACCTTCAATTTTTATTAATTTTTCAAAATTTAATAAATTGTTAATTATCTGCAGACAATTTTGAAATAACACAAATTTACAGCTACTCCGTTGCTAGGCAACAGTTAGATTTTGAACTAATTTACCTTTATTTCTGAAATTTTTGCTTATTTTTATAAATATCTATACTTATAAAAGGCAATGTTTGTGTGCGTGTGTGTTTGTCTGCGATGTCCAGACGAATCTATCGCACTTACAGCCATGAAATTTGGTACACAGGTAGTCGTAATGGTGACTGAATGCACCTCGAAGCCGAAATTTTAAATTTTAATCTAGAATTTTTTTTATTTAATGTTTTGTGTTGTTTTGTTTGATTTTTCTCGCTAATTTCTCAATAGAATGGTTTCAAATAACTGTACGACAAAAATAGATACACCATCGGAAAGAGCACGCGATTTCCGTTCTAATGAAGTTAGTTTTGAATTTCTAACGCAATTTACTGAATTTTGAGAAATTTTTAAAAAATACCCAGTTTTGGCATCAAGATGTTAGTTTTGATTTTAAATTTGTTGCATCCAACTTTCTAATAACACTATCATTTTCAATTTTTTTCAGCTTATAACTAGAACGGTTCTCTCTGATTTAAAACAAGAACGGTTAAAATATCTTTTCCCGTTTTTTTTAAATTAAATTATTCCTGGGCAGATGAAAGTTATTTTTGTCGAGCGAAATTTCTTCAGCGACAGTCTTTCGGAAAGCAGCTTTCAATTTGATTGGATGAAGGGTCAGGTGACGTCATAACCTTCGGAGCTTTTTGTCATGTTCTAAGAATTTTTTTTTCATTTTGTTGAAGTCCTGATTCCACGGGCAACAATTTTTTTATATTGTTTTGTATTAATGTACTCTGTACTGTTTTTCTACATGTTATTATCGCGGAAAAAAATAAGCCGGAAAATCTATAATGTGTATCTTTTGTTTTGAAAACTTTTTCGTGTCATTGTGGGTGATTTTTTTTTTATTTTATTGAAGTCCTGATTCCACGGGTATCGCCGTGCACGTACTGCTAGTATTTTATAAAAGAAGAGAGAGATCACCGTCAACTTTTAAGGGACCCAAATCTTATTAAAATTTCAGTTAATTGGAAATTAAGCAAGATTTTGGCATTTTCCATGTATTAAGTCACAAAAAGAATTTTTACACAGATTAAAAGTTTAAAAAATTAGCTGTTCATGACAAGTTTCATTTCCATTCAATTCATTGCCCTCATTTTAATAATTTTTCAAAAATTAAATAGTGTAAAAAATTTACAATTTGTAACGCTTTTTTTATTGGTGAAGAACAAGAATACATAAGAACTGTTGCTAGATCACATTAGGAGAATTCTGGATAAAGACTAATTTTATTATTTTTTTATTCATATTTATTTTAAAGTTTTTCTTAATGAAAAATTTACTATGTAATTAAATGTCTCCAAAAAAACCCATTAAAATCTGTTTTCATACTGCAAGATTTTTAAAACCTATGCAACAAATATTAATAACTTATTGGAGAAAATTAGCTATCGGCGATTTTTAAAAATCACCTGGTTCAATTGATATTCTCATTTTAACTAAAAAACGTTTCATATGATAAAAGGATTTTAGATATTTTCTATACAAAAGTAGTTTTTTACATCAAAAATATTAAACATGAAAGTATATTAATCCTGAGCAATGCCGGGCATAACAGCCAGTATATTTATAAAAATAATAGTTCAAAGCCTAACCGTTGCCTAGCAAAGGAGTAGCTATAAATTTGCGTTATTTCAAATTGTCTGCATGTAATCAATTATTTATTAAATTTTGAAAAATTAATAAAAATTGAGGAAAAATTGTCACAGATATAAAATTGGTATCATTGAAAAGGTTAAATTTTGAACTTTAAGATGGCAATTTTTTTTTTTTTGGGAGGGTGATAGTTTGCTCCTAACTTGCTGCGGAAAAACGGTTTTGGTTGATTTCTAATTAACTGGCTGTTTAATTAACTTTTGCAATTTGAAAAGTTGACAGGTATCTTCCCCATGTCTTAAATAATAAATATACAAAGTTTGGTTGAAATCAGTTTAGTGGTTTAGGAGGAGATGTGGAACATACACACACACAATGACCTTTATTTATATTAAGATATACAAGTTTTGATTTCATTATTGGCTGCCTGATGGCAGAAATGTAAAATATAGTGCGAAACATATAAATAATGCTGATCATGATGAAGCTTACACAAACACAAAGCAAAAAGAAATTCAACCAACTGCTTGCCTAATGGCAGAAATATGCTGCTCATGCAAGAGTTAGAAATAGCTGTGCAAAACCTAATCTATAATATAAAACAGAAAACACATGCTTGTGCCTGTCATAAGAACTCCTCCAAACAGTGAACAGTAGCGACATGAAATTGGCACACAACATTCTGGGGTACATTTCTAGGTCAACTAGGCCATTTTCAACTTTCAGAATTAATTAGTTCTTAAGATATTTAATTAAATAACAAAAATTAGCCGCTGTTAAGCCTAATGATTAAACATTTTTTGTCAATAACTTCTGAAATATTTATAGCACAACAATTATTTTTACACTATCTTAAAACGCAAAAAAATAATCTTTTTAATTATAGTTTTTCCATTATGGTCGGGTTTTTTTCTCTAATTGTAATTAACGTTTAATAATTTAATTTTAATGCAATTTTAAACAATACTTTCTATTCTTATAAAATTAAATTCAAGCCAATTCACTGTTTATCAAATCCTTTATTCCAATGTTTTTGCCTGTGTTAAAGTTATGATAAAAATATTGCTGTTGGTTGAATATTTACAGAAAGGCAGAATTTTTGCTTCCACTTTTATTTTGTAGTGTGTACATCTTTAAATTTCTCTGCACAGTAATCTAATTACATTAGTTATTTACTCTCTCTATGCAATGCTTCATTTAATTTTTGCAAATTTTTAAATAATCCCAACGAGAGTACGAGGTATTCAAGGTTTTTGAGTCCAGTTACTACTAAACGAAGAGAACCTAAGGATAAATATAAGGAACACTCTGCGGCGTTTTTCCGATCAGGCATACAGACACAAGAGAATGGTACTTTGGATAATGGTAATAAAATCCACAATCTGAAGGAACTTCTGTTGTCACCATAGAAATGACGAGAAAGAAAAAATGTAGTATCAAGGATTGTTAGCCAGGAAGGTTAGATCAAAGGTCGGAGACAAAAGGAAGAGAGGGGCTGAACTGAGGGCCATGGGGGTGGGATAACACGGGAGTGGACAAACGAAAACCGAAAGACTACTGTGAAAAACTGTTTTATTAAGCTTAAAATATTATAGGTACGTAGACTTGAAAATATTTTTATCCCGAGCAACACCGGGTATATTAACTAGTATGTAAATAAATATTGATCATGATGAAGCTGTTATGCTTATACACACAAGCAACAAAGAAATTCAACCAACTGGCTGCCTGAGACAGAAATAAGGTGGTGTCACTAAAGGGTTGCTCTAAACTAAAAAGAAAGCCAAGTAAGGAAGTTGGTATGAACAGCAGGTTCCCAGGGAGCAAGCAATGTAACTGCTTATTTTTTCAATCTACTCTTTTTTAAAGCATATTTTTATAGTAAAGTAATGTCAAATTAATTCAGAAATAAGCCCAGATCTTCACTACCAAAATGTCTGCTTGGCAGGCACTATGATACATCACTGTCTTTAGACCACAATGGCCTTCTGTCTAAAATGACTGTGCTGGCATATGACAATATCAACAAATAACAAATATGAAAAATTGTTTCAGTAAAACTAATTTTTTTCCAAATACCAAAATAAATAAATAAATAAAATAAATTAGAAATTTAAATTTATAATTAAAAAAGCTTTTATAAGTTTATTAAAAACTTTTCTACCTCAATATAAGGTGTAAATTCTTTAATTCATTATATTATTTAAAATTGGTTTCAAATAGTCAAAAATGCAAGTGAGCATACCACAGCGAACAACATACTGTTAAAACATTTCAGAATGGAGAATCGGAAAAAATAAAGCCACATTTAACCTTCTTGATCATTATGACTGGCAATCTCTCAGATCACATACTTTTTTTTAAAAAATCTATAACGTTTTTATAATATCTAAAATATATTTATTTTTGTACTTATCATTTCGAGCCACCACGATATCCTGGTGTCATTCCTGTGGATTAGGTAACTTCGGGGTTCAAACGGAAGTTGAGTTTGTTTGCCGAAGCGTGAAGTGCCGCTCGGGAGGTGAGTTGCAGATGAAGTAAAATGAAGCAGAGTGGTGTGACATAATGGTTGAATATAAAAACGCGGGTAAGAGCTCAAGTGTTCAGAGTGTCGTCACCGGAGCATCCTTGAACGTTTGAACCGAGTGCTGGTTGACTACCGCGAGATAATGCACATTTAGCCGGTAGACCCCAGCCTACCTGTTCCAAGTGTTGCTGCCGTCGGATGTTTGTCTGCCAGTAATAGCAATTTAAAGAAATGTGGTGACTTCATGTGAATCTGTGTATTGTTTTTCATTTTGCTGTATGTTGTCAACTTATGTGCCGTACTAATGTTATTTTAAAGTTATAGCTTTGCCTCGACGGTGACTGGGGAAAGAACGAGCCTCTTCGCTTGATGTAAACTCGTCATGAAAAAGTTGTCTGCACTGCGCTCGACTTTTTGCGGCATCGACTCCAGTAGAAAGGCCGAAGGGTCTAATACTGAATATTCATTACATCCCTAGTTGGTATTATTTGTGTATGAAACACCAAACGGAACAGACATCTTCCTGAAAAATTATTGTTCTTGCATCTTAATTTCAGGTTTTGCAATGATAAATTATATGTAACTCTATAAAATATACCTATTTACTGCGATATGTAATTATGCAATATTCTATGTTAATGTGTATTTAAAAAACCACGTTTAAAAAAAATTATTATCCTGAATATATTTGACCTAATATTTGGCAAAAGGGCCGAATATTCATTACATCACTAGTTTTCAGAGACCCTTGTGAAATTAGAAAAAGTACTAGCATTAGTCACACCGATTTTAGGCAATCATTAACATCAAAAAACATTCAATCACCATATCGAATTCATTTTATATTAACCAATTACAGCAGTATACAACTTAAAATATGTAAGCAAAAAAAAAAAAAGACTTGCGAGTTTATGTGTGGCAATCTGAGAGATTGGAATTGTGGTTCCCAGCCTTTGGTGATGGGTGGCTGAAGCAGAAATTTTATTAATTCTCACTCCTTAGAAGTCTATAAAGATAGCTACAAGGGCACACAACCACTACCAACTGATTTCAAGGAAGAATGCAAAATAAACCAAATGATCTGAGGGATTGCTTTTGCCTAATGGAGGGTAGGGATGTAAAATATTCTGCAACCATTTGGTATTCGGTCCTTTTGCTGAATATTCGGCCGAATATATTCAGTTTAATTTTTTTTAAAAATGTGCTTTTAAATACACATTTAACAAAGAATATTGCAGAATCACATTTCAGTACATTTATTATCAAAAGATCTCCCAACATTTACCCAATTTTAAGTTAAATATTTATTAAAGTTACACTTTTATTATTTTTTTAAAGCAGCATAGTTATTTAAGTATTGCATATATTAAAATTACATATTTATCATTGCAAAGCCAGAAATTATTATGCAAGAACAATAATTTTTTAGCAACTTCAAAAGCGAGTTTGTTTGGTTTCATACACGTTTAATATCAACTAGGGATGTAGCGAATATTAAGTACGAGGCCTATTCGCCGAATATTCTATCTGGCCGAAAACTAAACAGATATTCGGCAGAGCAAATTCAGGATAAAATGTTTTTTTTTTTTTAAATGTCATTTTAAATACATTTAATAAAGAATAATGCAGAATTACATTCCAGTACATTTATTATTTGAAAAAATTGACATTTAACCAATTTTAAGTTACATAGTACATAAGTATTTAATAATGTTACATATCATTTATAGAAGTCTGTTCCATATATATTACCAGCTTTAGAAAATGAACGGTCACTATACATTGCTTACAAGTGCTTAAATTTGAGAACCTTGGAAATTTTTTTGGATTTTCCCCTCCCACCACCAATTAAGTGGAAACTCGATCCTACCTATTAGAAGTTCTTTATCAAAATAGGAATTTACTTCTAGTAATTTTAATTTATCCATGCAATTCTCTTCTGCGTTTGTCATTGTCATGTTCTGCAATGATGACTCTTATTTCTTTGAAACAAGCCCAAAATGCAGAGTGTTTCTCATTTTTTATTATTGGAATTAAGGTATTTAAAATATCACAAATATACTTAAAGTTATGGTAAACCTGGAGTCTATGGTGCCGGCCTGCTTCTCGCCAATTTTTCTTGGAGCAATTTCATTTGCCATCGCCAAATACTATTTTGGATGTGCAGTATGCTTTTTATTGCTCTCTTATGCATGCGTCACCTGAAAAGGAGAGATTGAGCATGCAATGCCTGCAGCATTTCAAGTGTGTACCAGGCAAATTTTTTAACTTAAAAAACATCCACGGCTTCACTTTCAGCATAGCAGGAAACTAGTAGCTCCACTTTTTCATTGAATGCTAGGAATCCAAGTTTAAAAAATCCAAAAACGAGAATTTCCACACGCAATGCCTGCTCGGTACACACTTTGTAGCACACAAGCGTGTACCGGGCAAATTTTTTTAACTTAAAAAAACATCAGCAGCTTCGCTTTCAGCATAGCAGAATATTCATAACTGCGCTCATTCATTGAGAAATGAAACACACAGAATAACATACTCAGTACTGAACCGATATTCAAACTGAAGAATTCCAAACGAAGTTTTATTCAAATTCGAATGAATCGACCAATCATATCGAAAAGATGAACAAAACAGTCCAATCGAAACGAGCCGCAATATAGTGTGATGCTCAAAACACCGATGAAAAGATCAATTTCCGAGCATGGTACTCATTAAAAACATCATTGCACAACGAAAACAAATGTTCTCTCATCTCCGTTCTTGGCAGCAAAGATTTGGCAATCCTAAGAGGAACGAAGTAGGTGGGCACTGTAAACTCCACATTAACCAAAGATATTAACATTTTTTTAAACATGCAAATAATAAAAACTCAATTTTATTTAATCTTAAATGTTTTTCATTTAAAATTACAAAAATATTTCATTTACAATCAAAAGTGAAATGTTTTTAAAAATTTGGCCACTGAATACAGAATATTTAGCCAAATCACTATTCGTTACATCCTTAATGGAGGGTTAACTGTGGCACATATTCAGAAATTAATAATTTCTGCTCAAACTAGGCTTGAGGGGCAGATAATGGCTCAATGAAATGGAAATCTATCTTACAAATGAGACATGGAAAACAAGAAATGATCATTGAGAAGAGAAAGAATATAAGGATTTCAGTACCAAGTAAAACTGCAAGAGAATGTTACACAAAAATTACAAATTAAAAATTTGAGGAGTGATAATACTTTTACATAAATCTATTCCAAAATGTTAATCAATTATCCAGTATGCAGAAGGCTCAGTGGCTTGATAAATTAAAGATTGTCAGGAAAAATTCTGATCAGGGCAAAGGAAAAAATATGGGGGTTCAAAGTCTTTTCTAGCATTATTAAGAAACTTGCAGACTAACTTTGGGCCATGTAAAAATTTACCACGATACAGTTGAGGCTGTACATTTTTTTTTTCTTGCATACAATATTAATTAGATTGTCTAGAAAGAAAAATCAACCAGGAAAGTATTCCTTCCTCATACAGATGAGAAACAATTGTGCACTCACAAAGCCCTCATTTATTAACGTTAATTATTTTCATAAATAGTGTCCAAGGCTACAAAAACCAATGCAGCCAAGCAGGAGACTGTTAAAAAAGTGGAAAAATTAATTTGGTTTTAAGAAATGGGTACCGTTCCATTAGCAGGGCTCAAACTGTCCCCTAGCATGAATGTTGGTGCTACTTTATATTAGGCCATTCAAGTTGTATGCTGGCAGTAAGATTTGGAGAGTTATCACTAAGAGGTAGAGGTAGTAAGAGGTATCACTTGTAGGGTTTTGACAGGAGCGCCGTTAAAAAATTGTAAAAAAACTTTGAAACATGGAATACAGTCTCTAACTTCAATATCAGTATATATAATATATACATGCACTGAAATTTAGCACACTGTACATCAAGGCAGATGTGAAAAATTAATCTCGGAGGTTAATCTCTCCCAAACTATAAAAGTATCTGACATTTTTTTATTACTCAATCATGATCAGTTTCAGATTTTATGATAAAAATTCTTGGTTTACAAAAAATATTCATCACTCCCCACTGAAAGGTTTATTTCTGAAATTTAAAGGCTCAGAAATGAACCTTTCAGAAGGGAGTTTATTAACTTTCCCCTTTGGTCATATATTTACATATGCACATAAAATGCTAGAAAGCGTCTTTATTTTAGAAAAAAAAAGGAAGGCATATTTACTTTGGAAAAACATCATAAGGCCCTGAATTTGGAGGACCACAGCAAAATCTAATGCCCTTCGCACCACGGACTGCAAGGAAATTAAAGTTATTTAATTAACTCAAACAATAACATTTGCAAAATTTATTACGAATATAACTAGTAGTATTTATGAGAAAAACTGATGCAATTTACAAAAAAATTATAAATATTATAAAATTTTGGCGCGCAGATGTAAATTTTTCGAAAAACTCATTTTCTAATTTTTCCAGTTAGTTGAGCTTCCTGGATACTTGAATGCCAGATACTTGAGAATTTACTGTAATAAAAGGTAGCATGAAATCATTTTCTGATGCTCTAAAAAGTACATCCTTTTTTGCAATTGGCTGATTTCTAATATGCGTTATGTGACGATTTTGGTACAAAAGTTGAGGTTCCCCCGTTTCATATCTTTAATTATAATCTGTAATATATCTTAAATTAATATTTAACTAACACCTGTCTAATAGATTAAGCTTAAGAAATTTTAAAACAGTGATGCATGTTAAGCCTATCCCTATGACTTTACCCCATCTCACTTAAATTGCTATAAAATAATATCTGTAATTAATTCAGCTTATCTGTTAATGAGGAAGTATTCTTGAGATCTATATGAAGCTTTCTGCAGAGTCAATCTATTGAAAACTTAATTAAACAAAATGTAGGAGAGAAGTTCAATTAGGTATTCCAACTTCAAACTGCTACATAAACAAACAAATTGGTGTTTTCTCCTACTAAAGTGTTGCAATTAGTATAATTTTGAATGTTAAAACTTAGTTCTTAACTATTTAAAGCTAAAATAAAAATTACATTCATATGGATATTCATTACAAAGTTATAGCATTTTATTTGATGTATGACCACTTAACCACCTGACCCTAAATAAATTAAGATGTGAGGTAAAAGAAGAGGCAGTGATTGGGTTGAATAAGTAA
>BGPR01013988.1:0-22046 GCA_013235015.1 Araneus ventricosus | reverse complement strand
TCCAGCGGCTGCTCCTCCTCCAGCTGCTGCTGCTCCTCCAGCTGCTGCTCCCGCTCCTGATACCGCTCCTGCTCCAGCTCCTGCTCCAGCGGCTGCTCCTCTTCCTCCTCCAGCTGCCCCTGATGCAGCTGTTGCTCCCGCTCCTGCTCCAGCCGTTGCCTGACTTCCTGAAATTGTTCCGAATCTATTTCCTCCAAAATAACCTCTTGTACCTCCTGAAACACTTCCTGCTGCACTTGCTGCCGCGCTAGCAGCGGCTGCTGCAGCTGCACCGTCATCATCGTAGAAGATTCCTCTGCCAAAAGTTAATCCGCCTGTAGATATACCATTCAAACAAAAAAAGAGAATTTATAAGAATTAGTAGTGCCATTTATTTTGGAGATTGTTAAAATTGTTGACATTCTTAAAGGTTACACTGGTGGAAAGGACCAAACAGGTGTTCTACCAAAAATTATATGTTTTAACAGTGAATTTTAGATTACAAACAAGTTTTAATTATTTATTTATTTACAACCCGCTCCGGCCCAGCCTACGCAAGAGGAATTTGAAATCATTTTAAATATTTATTCGGCCATAAAAGCTGAACAGCATTATTGATAAATATTGATATCAATATTTTGTAATGCCCAAATCACAGAAGTCTACTTTAGGTTATAATAAGTAGGTATTAAATCACCATTTTTCTAAAAAGGAATAGCTGAAATTTGGTATTTATTATTAGAATGCATCTGTAGAATTTTTTAAAAAATGAAAATGATTTCTCAGACGAATTTTTCAAATGTGTTAATCCTAATTTCTTTTTCTTACATTGAGAGCTCTTGGAGGACGCCATAATACAATAGTTAAGGAGAAGCTACTTCACAGATGGCTTAACTTTTTCACATGACTCGGAGCAATGTTTTAGCCATGTTTTGTGATTTTCCTTCTGTTACAAACTTTTCAATAACAAATAGGCTAAGACTTTATCAGCATAAAACACTGATAGTCATTGTTTTAAAACAAATTGTTATTTAAAACAAATTATACTTATTAATTTAAAACAAATCGTTCTAAAAAATAAATTTTCCTTGAATTATCGAAAAATTCAGTCTGTTCTACAAGAAGAGGGAAAGAGAAGCTACTTTCCAGTGTCGGCTCATCAGCTCAGAAATGAGCAGAGGTGCAAAACATATTTATCAAGAGAATACAATTTTAAGAAAAATGTATCTCTAAGTAACACAATTTTTTAATTTCAGAACCAGATATAAAGTTTCTTGAATTACTTAAATATAAAAGAATCGTCATACGATATAAGCTCCTTCTAGTTTGTTAACAGGAAGCTAAATGAATATTGAAGCGACTATTTTGCAGACGAAAGCTCTCTAAGAAGCTCTAAAGATGAAGTACCTCTAACCCAGATAGCACGTATGTTTGCAGCAAGTTTAATTTTTACTTGATATTACCTTGTCATGGCAAATTTGACGCGTCAAGCTAGAAGCGAACTTGTGGCAAACTAACAATGCAGAATCGCCACCCTCGCTTGCAAAACGAATTTGCCTTAAGTTCACCGTGACAACTAGCGCCACCCCTCCTTGCAATGCAAGCTTGCTGTGAGTTTGCAAAACAAGTTTGTTGCAAAGATGATAATTATCTTTGTCTCTGTTTTAAAAAAACATCTTATTTTTAATAGCATCTCCTAGACCGTCCTTCTTTTTATTAATTCAATAAATCAATGATAATTTGTGAAAAAATTAACTTTTTTATAAAAAAAAATTGAAACATTTTCCATCTTTTTACTAAATATAGAACTCGCACTTTAAAGAAAACTATATCGCCTTTTTCTAAAAGATGAAATTTAAACGTTTATAAACAAAATTAAACCTAAAAAACAGTCAATGTTTGTTGAAAAATAATAACTTCATTTTTGTCCCAATTTAAAAGTAATTACTTTTGAACCCTAATTTCATAATTTATTCTACTAGCAAAACGTAGTTATTAACGAAAATCGCTCTCTCTCTCTTTGATTTCAAATCATGTTCTCAACACAAAATTTAAAAAAATAATGAAATCAAGAAAAGAGTTTAAAATAAATCTATACGAATCGAATGGAACGATGCATTTAGCGAAATCTATCTTCTCTTCGCAGCGTTTATCTGGCTGAGTGGTTAGAGCATCCGCTTAGCAAGTTCTAGGTCGCCAATTCTAATTCGAGGCTGTGTTCGTACTCTGTTTTTGCTATGTTTGCAATGAGTTTGACGTGGCAAGCTTGCTGCAACTTCGTCGAGTGGTGACTTCGTCGCTTCTGCAAGCTTGTTTCAAGCTTGCACTCTTGTCGTGTCAATCTTTCTGCAAGCTTACAGATTTTCAGTGCAAGACTGCTGCAAGTTTGCTGCAAACTAAAATTGCTATCTGGGAAGTAACACAAATTTTTAATTTCAAAACTAGATATAAAGTTTCTTGAATTGCCTAAATATAAAATAATCATCATATGATATAAGCTCCTTCTAGCTTGTTAACAGAAAGCTAAATGAATATTGAAGCGACTATTTTGCAGACGAAAGCATGAGAACTACATCAGCCCCCTTCCCCCCCAAACGCATATACTTCCTTCTTCGCCAGTCAACTCGATAACACTCGTCCACAAATGAAGGTCCAATAACTAATGGGGAAGATTCCCCGAATTTTGACCACCTGGTCATTTTTTAAGATACATTGATAAAGAAGTAATTTTAATGAAAAACAAGCAGTAGAATTTTTTGTTGTTTACTTATCTTCAGAACAGTGTAATTACCTTTCTATTAAATACCCTTTAAATTAGGAAAAATCAACTTAAAAAAGTGTGTCATCGTTCCAATCAAGGTTGCCTAGACTGAACCACCAATTTCTTTCAGCACAATTAAAGTATTTTTTGATTCACAATTTCACATCAGCACAAAATGCTTGTACAATGGAGTTTCTCGCACTGTATCACTTAATCCCTTTGTTTCCTCACCAATGATTGGCATCCTAAGTTTTATATTATTGATCCAGCATTTGGTGGCTTTAGTGTCCTTTTATTGATTTTTGCTTTGACTTGTTCCACTTCCAATTTATGAGGATTGCTAGTGGTGATAAACTGCTTTTTGAGCTATTCCTGTAGCTTAAGATAATAATCCCTTCGATTTAAATGCTTCAATCTGATCAATCGTTTGTGGTCCAATCTAGGCAACCTTTGAGTAATAACAGAAATAATTTTTCTAACCTTGTTTTAAAATTATTTTAATGAAATGATTACGGTATATTGTAGCCGAAGAAATTTCCTATCTTATGGATATAATAACATATTTTCCAACCTACTCTAAAACAGCGTAGACGCATTTTGTCCTTTATCGAAATAATTAATGGATGATGCCTAACTCTAGACACTTGTTCTGTAACAGTAACTACTAAGTGCTTTCTCTTAGAAATTATTCCATACACCTCGATTAATTCGTTAGAACATAATTTGCCTATGTTACCGGTCCAAATATTGAATAGAATTGAAGTTACGATACCGGTCCATTCCCCGGTCGGAATTCGGCTACACTCCCCTATACAAGAGAAGTAATGCAACTTTCATCACCTATTCAACCTCTAATATTAATTAGGTTAACCCCTTCTTTTAAAGATTTTCATCTGAATTGTATTTTAGACAATTATCTTCGCAGTGCCGGGTTTAAGCCGATTGCTCCCGATTGGAACCAGAAGATCTTCGAATCTCGGCTCAGTTCGTTGGCGCAATGAGGGTGGGGCGGGCCAGAGGGTGTAGAATTGAAATTAAATATTCAAGAGCACTATTCATAGGTAGATTCCATACAGGAATATTATCTGTTGCAATGGTTCTTATGACACGACTTCGGGAAAATTTCTGCAGCTCTTCACCGATCATGGTCCCTAGAACCCAAAACCACCACTCGTTTATAAGTTTGTAAATATAAATGTATAAAACTCTGCCCATGCTATCTTGTGATCACGATAACTAGAGTAACTTTGATTTTATTTATTTATTTACAACCCGCTCCGGCCCAGCCTACCTAGGAGGGTGTAAGGCCTTCCACAGGCCGGAGGGGAAACATAAAACAAAAGAAATGAACTACATTAAAAAAAGAGTTTACAAAGAATCCCAAGGGGTGAGCAGAACAATTTAAAAATCATCACTGACAACAAAGCACTAAAAAAAAGTTAATGAGCAAAAACACAAAGCACAAAAGGATAAAAAGCAAAAACGCAAAACACAAAAAGCTTAACATTAAAAACACAAAAGATTAAGAGCAAAAAACACAAAAACTCAAAGAGCAAAAACTAAACATTAAAAACACAAACAAAAGATAACCAAATTAAAATCAATAGCATTTCAAAACCAAACAGTTACAAACAAAAATCGAGAGACAATACGCATTACAAAAATTGCACAGAAGCACACCACAGATCAAAAACTTTACAATGGACAAGATAAAAATTCAAAAGAAACCGAAACAGTTCCTAAAAGCGTCGAAAACTCGAGAACAGTTAACCAAATAATAGAATGACACCAAGTTGAAGAAAATTTTAAAAAAAAAAATCCTTTCCCCCTTTTTTTTTCCTGAAACCAAAATTTAGTACTGATTAAGCCTATTGCACATGTCCCCACAGAATCTGAAGATCTTTTCAAGTCGCAAAATGCACTCCCTATTTTTTAATAAATTTTTGAACCACTCTACCCGATTATTCAGTGCGGGTTCTTTAAGATGATGCTCCTTAGTCAGCGGGCAATGAAAAACGTAGTGATCCGCGTCACCAGGTCGACCACAAGGGCAAAGTGGTGAGTTTAGTTTTTTGAATCTGTGCAGGTAACAGGGGAGTGGACCGTATCCCGTTAAAAAGTAAATTATGCATTTGTTATGGACCAATAATTTTTTATTTACGCAGGGTACGAAACTCCTGGCCCTCTTCCCCGAATATGTGTCATAGTTTTCCCATTTATATTGCCAATCTTTCATTAAATTGTTTGTAATTTTGAATTTAACACATGAGAGCGGGGTTTGGACATTCATATTCTCGCCATCAGTTGTGGCCAATTTTGCATGGTGATCGGCGAGCTCATTACCCGCGTCGCCGACATGTGCTTTGACCCAGGTGAGCCCAACCGAGCTACCAGCCAAATAAAAATTCTTTTTTGCCTCTATTACAAATGCTGACCTGGGCCTGGTACTATACAAAGCTTCACTGGAGGATTGACTGTCGGTATAAATATTAATTTTGAAGCCGTTTGCTTGGGCCCAGCGGACGGCGAAATTAATCGCCGCCAGCTCGGCCTGGAAAACTGTATTATTTTTGCTCAGTTTGAATTTAAAAATCTTAAAGGGATGTTTATTTTTGAGAATGCACACCGAGAATCCACAATCGTCTCCGATCCTAGATCCATCCGTGTACGCCTCGAATTGACTATTTTCAATTTGAGGTTTAATGTCAATAATTCTGAACTCAATTGGGACACTGGACAACTTAACAAAATGATCAAGTTCACCGACATCCAGAACACGACCGAGCTCGGAGGACCGGCAAACCCAGACCTGAAATTTTTGAAATTCTGCTTTGGCAGAAAGGTAGAGTGGGAGAATTTCTGCCAGGACGCCCAGTACCTGCGTAGAGGTGGTCCTATACACTTTCAGGAATTTTAAGAGAAACACTCTTTGGATGGTTGTTAAACGCCTAATGTTTTCATTATTTAAAGATCCATCCCAGACTCCCGCGCCATAGAGTAGGGCTTTTTCTATAACCACAAAATACCATGTTTTTAAAATATGTTTGTCTATACTAAAATCAGATTGAACGATACGGTTAAAATTTTGAGTAAGCTTAAATATTTTTGAGTCTAATGTCATAATATGCGCGGTCCATGTAAACCTGTTATCAATATTAATACCTAAGTATTTCAGGCTGGTACTAACTTTTATTCCTTTGTTGTTGATTTTAAAGCAGGGAGATGTGTTAAAAACGACTTGGACCGTCCTCTGGCGATTTAAGTTTTGTTTCGATCTAATAACGATTGCCTGGCACTTGTCGACCGACAATTTCAATCTTAGAGAAGTCAGGTTTCCCATAATCTTCTACAATATTTCATTTGTGTTTGTTTCCAACTCACGTCTTGTTCTTCCAGTGGAAACTAGCGCCAGGTCATCTGCGAACGCTTGTATTAGAAATTTTTCGCTGTTTAGATTCAATATTGGATTAATGTAAATATTCCAGAGGTACGGGAAAATAACAGACCCTTGAGGACAACCTGTGGTGCAAACTCTCTCCATCCTGGTTAGGCCATCGTCGAAAACAACTTTCCTGTCAACCAAGTAATGAAATATAAAATTTCTAAAACATTTGGCAATGCCATAAAAATCAAGTGTTCTAAAAAGAACCGACCAGTCTAAGCTGTCAAATGCAGAATTAATATCAAGAGAGACCAAAGCACTATGCTGGGTTTCTCTGTTTTCCTTTAATCCTGTTACAATGTTGTTAATAGCTATTTCACAGCTTTTCCCCTCCCTAAATCCAAATTGATTGTCATGAATGATACTGAGCTCGTCAAGATGCTTGATAAATCTTAAATGAAAGAGTCTCTCAAGAATCTTGCCGATTGTCGGGAGGAGACAGACTGGCCGATAGGCATTACACAGCTCAGGAGTTTTGCCATATTTTTGTAGGAAAACTACCTTGGCATTCCTAAGCGATCTTGGAAAGTAATTAAATCTAAAACATAAATTAAAAATTGCAGTTAAAAACTTAGGATAAAAACCAAAAATGTGTGTCCAGATTCTATAATCCAGGCGGTCCAGACCAGGGGCTTTTCCTTTCTTAAGATTGTTAACAACAAGACCTACTTCTTTTGGATTTGAACCAGCGAGGGATATGTTGTGGCTTTTAAGTTCATCGGGCTGCCTTGTAAAGCGTTTTGAATGATTTTTGTTTCATGCATGCCGCATCACGCAATTGAACTGTAGTATCCAATTATAAACATTTTCATGCTAAAAAGAATACCAAACCGGAGCTACCAAAAATAAGCTCCGACGAAGCTAAGTTCAAAGGGAGAAAGCGTTGCTTTTCGCAATGAGTGAATTTTAATGCCCTGGAATAGAGGTTCCCAACCTGTGGTACGCGTACCCCTAGGGGTACGCGAAGGAACATTTGGGGGTACGCGAAATCAAAATTGTTGATTGCCGAAACAAGAAAACATAATGGATTTAAAAAGTTAGAGAATTGTGCTTCTCCAAGTGAATACTTGCTATTTAATAACTATACCACTTGAGTAGTTGATTAACTACGAAGTCAACTTTTTACCATCCTTATATGTTAAGACGAAATAATTACAATACTGGCATCAATTGTTTTGGCGTTGAACTAATACTATCGTTAAAAATGGAATAAAATGTAAAATCAAAAATAAGTTCTACAAATTTTTTTAACTCGAGTCGTGTGACTTTTAAGATAACTTAAGCTAACCTTAACATTATTGATAAAACTTCTTTGCATAGACGGGTGGATGGGGGAGGGAGTTGGAGATGATAGTTGGGGGTACGCGAAAACAAAACGAATAATCAAGGGGTACGCGAGGGAAAAAAGGTTGGGAACCCCTGCCTTGGAGGATTATTCGGTGTGCAGCTCCAACCGAACCTGCGTATCTCCTCTTTATTAATTCATTTTTTTCTTCTTTCTTCGTTTTGATTATTATTCCATTTTCGTTGCTCATCGAACTCTCAACCTGTAAAAGTAAACAAATAAGACTGAAAATGAAAAAAAACTATCGGCAAGCTCAAAAGGCGAATGTAGATAGATCCCTTTTGTGCGGAGATTCTATACCTTTTGTCCAGCCTAATTTGAATTTTCTTTCTATCTTCTATCGTAAGGGATTTACGAGAAATTTCAATGCTCCATCATTTCCACCCCCTTAGAGTTAGATAGCCCATCTACGAACTCGACAGAGATTTTCACCCTTCCTACAACATATGCCTCACCAAAACACTATATGATCAAAAGTATCCGGACACTTTCGAATTTACACATTGTTTCGAATTTTTCCAGAAAGATTGGAGAAAGTGCACTTGAACTTCGATCATGAGATGAATAGGCTTGAACTCGCCTTTTACAGAGAAGATTTGGCCATGAGGACACTTAGAGGATCAATCAGAAATTGATGAAGAAGAAAATGATTTCGGCTAACCTTAATTCACCGAAAGCTTATTATGATTTCCAACTTTCACCTTTTGTTTGCTATGCACATTGCTTACATGCATTTTCGTAAAAATAGCAAAAAGCATGTATTTTCGAGAAATATAAAGGTTTTCTTAAAATATCCCAAATTTTTCCACATGTTTTTTGCTTATACAAGGATGGATCCAAAAAAGTTTACAAGAATAATAAAAAATTATTTATTGGCAATAGACAGAGCATTCAAAAGGGAATTAAGAGGCATACTTACCGATCACCTTTCCATATAATCACCAAATCTATTTAGGCATTTATATAAACGCAGAACCTACTTGTTTAACCCGGCTTGTTAGAAATCACGTCCCTGCCCACTGAGCAGCTGTTTTCACATCACTGTCTGAAGAGAACCTTGTTCCAGATAAGTGTTTTGAACCCATACTGGGTGCCAAATCTGGACTATATGCGGAAGGCTCCAGACTTCCCACTTGAACTTTTGCAGCTATTCTTGAGTTTCGCGAGCAGCATGGGTAATGCCATGCAAGAGGATGACACCATCACTCAATATTCCTGGGTGTTTGTGTCGGATGGCTTCAGGATGGCCCAGCGACTATTTCCTTTATCCGAAATTGAAGGAACGCTTATCTGGAACAAGATTCTCTTTGGACAGTGATATGAAAACAGCTGCCGTGAATCGGATGAATGGGCAGGACGAGATTTCTACCAAGCCGGGTTAAACAAGTTAGTCCTGCGTTCAGATAAATGCCTAAATAAATTGGGTGATAATGTGGAAAAAAGATCGGCAAATATAAATCTTAATTCTATTTTGTATTTTCTGCCTAATGTTAATAAATAATTTTTTATTGCTCTTGTAAACTATTTTTGGATTCATCCTCGTAAAATGCAGAATTTTAAACGAAATTATACGAAACTTACAGAATGCATGACCATAAATACTTTAAATATTCGAGACAATATGTGTATTTGTGGTAAATAATTTTTTACTGCATTCATAATATTTCTTTTATAATTTCAAAGCCAGATATATAGGACAACTTATGTAAAAATTCCCGTTGAATACCGTTAAGATTCAAAAAGTTATCAAAATTATGGATATCTGCATCTGAATTTCTGTTTCTCTCAAAAAAGAAACTAAATGATGAAGGGTATTCCAAAAATTGATATTATTTAAGCTGGAATCTTCGAATAATAATCGTAGAACTGCAATTTAACGTACTTAATTTAAAATTCTGAATAAATATTCAGCATATATATATAGTTAAATATTTCAATTAATCAAAACATGTATTATAATTTCAATTAATCAAAACATGTGTTATATTTTCAATATATACAAATATAAATCTAAAAATTAAAATTAAAAACAAATTACATATATATATTCTGAATTCTCATTATATATGTATGTAATGAATTAATGTTTTAACTTTCTTTAATTGTTTTTAATAATACATAATTTTTAATTACTTCTACTTCATCGTAATAAGCGCACTTCTACTTTCAATTCGAGTCGCGAGTCTTGCCGGGAAAATTCCCTTTTCTGGGTACGTAAACTTTCTGCGCATTCCTATCTGCCCTTTTTGATTTCAACATGTAAGCTGACAACAACAGCACGCCGCTTCGCGCGTTACCTCTTTAATTCTGGTCAGGGATACTCGTATAACATGTGTCCTTTAACTACTGCAAGGTAATCTATACTATTTTCTATGATGAAGTAAAGGAAGATTGAATCAACTAACGTCTTTTTCTTGAACCAGATACTCTACACTTAAACTTTAATAATGATTTTTCATTCATATATATATAATATCAACAATAATATAACCTCTCATATATGAAGATTCAAATTCATTTATTAATGACGTTTCATTCATATATATTTAATATCAACCATAATATAACCTGTTATATATCAATAATCAAAACAAAATAAACAAAACATATCAAAAATGCAATTGAAAAACTAAAAATTTATTAATAAAACAAAATCTAAATTAAGATCCTATAAAGAAAAGTGCAAAACACATGCAAAGAGCACATGTAAAACTGAAATAAATCTATGAACTAAATTACTCTTACAACTATTGAAAAAGTCAAACAAAAAATTTGGAAATTTCAACAATAAAATTAATTGTTAGGAAAAGTATTAGCCAGGTTAAATCGATTTTGTTGTACAAACCATACTTGTTACTAAAAATGTTAAGAAAACAGAAAGGGTAATTTACCCTAAAATGAAAGAATTTAGAATGAAAAATCCATACGCTAACCCTAATATTATATCATCGTCATATGGAAAGTATCTATATTAAATTTAAAATATACCATCAATATATTGCACCAGTATATATTGCACTAAAAACAACGAATACATCAGTCAATAAAATATCCATTCTTATTCACTAGGAATTATAGAATCGATGTGTTTATTTATCCTTTACATATAATCAGCATATCATTACAATCCGTCACTTAGCTTGACATCACTAGATTGCCAACACTATGTTTCTAACTTTGATTCAACTTAAATTAACCAATTATTTCAATTTATTATATATATATATATATATAATAAATTGAATATATATATATATATATATATATATATATATATATATATATATACACTATATGCCCAAAAGTATCCGGACACTTGAAGATTTTCACATTTTTTAGAATTTCTCCAGAATGGCTTAACTGACTGCCTTTAAACTTCGAATATGTAAGGAATAGACAATAACTCACATTTTACATGAAATATTTGGTCCTGAGGGCAATTAGGGGACCGTCTACAAATTGATGAAGACAAAAACGTTTCTGGCACACCCCGCTTCACAGAATACTTATAACAAGATGAAACTTTCAGAAATGGTAATGTATAATGTACATAATATTTACAGGAATTTTCGTAAACACAACACAAATATTAGGGAAGATATAAAGCTTTTCTTAAAAAATCTCAAATTTTCCCACCTGTTTTTTGCTTATAACATGCAGAGTTTTCTGTTATATTATACGAAGCTTACAGAAAAGATGACAATATGTTAGAGAACCATTTTGTAAAATTTGAAAACGAATATTTGAATATTGCAGCAATTATGAGTAGTTTTAGTAAATAATGTTTTACTGCGCATGCGCGAAACATAGTGTAATTTTTCTTTCACAACTTTAAAGCCAGATATATAGGGCAACTTATATAAAAATATTCAGTTCAATATCATTAGTATTCAGAAAGATATCGGCATTACAACGAGCAGAATTTTAGCTCCTGTCGAAGAGAAGCTAAAAGATGAGGGGTTGTACACAAATTGATATTTTTTAAAATTTATATCGTTAAATAATTATATTGAATTCTATAGTGATTAGAATTTGCTGAATGCCCATGAAGACTTATCAATTACGTGCATAACTGAAATTCCAGTTAATTAGGCACTATAAATAACAAACATTTTATTACTTTAATTATATTATTTACATGATTATTAACAAGTTACATATTACAATTATTTTACGGCCAAACGATATTTTTAAATATATTTCTTTTATGGCGAAACGAGTTTTTGTCTAATTAATTTCTTTTCTTAAAATATTTTAATAATTCTACATATATTTTTTTTATTCGTTACGAATATTAGATGTGTTCATGGGTATTCAGCAAATTCTAACCACTATACCATTCAATATAATTATTTAAAGATGTAAGTTTAAAAAATATCAATTTGTGTACAACCCCTCATCTTTTAGTTTCTCTTCGACATGCGCTACAATTCTGCTCGTTGTAATACCGAGATCTTTCTGAATACTAATGATATTGAACTGAATATTTTTATATAAGTTGCCCTATATATCTGGCTTTAAAGTTGTGAAAGAAAAATTACACTATGTTTCGCGCATGCGCAGTAAAACATTATTTACTAAAACTGCTCATAATTCCTGTAATATTCAAATATTCTTTTCCAAATTTTTATAAAATTCTTTTCTAACATATTGTCATCTTTTCTGTGAGTTTCGTATAATATAACAGAAAACTCTGCATGTTATAAGCAAAATACAGGTGGGAAAATTTGAGATTTTTAAAGAAAACCTTTATATCTTCCCAAATATTTGTGCTGTGTTTATGAAAATTCCTGTGAATATTATGTACATCATACATTACCATTTCTGAAAGTTTCATCTTGTTATAAGTATTCTGTGAAGCGGGGTGTGCCAAAAACGTTTTTGTCTTCATCAGTTTGTAGACGGTCCCATAATCGCTCTCAGGATCGAATCTTCAATGTAAAATGTGAGTTATTGTCTAGTCTTTACATGTCCGAAGTTTAAAGGCAGTCAGGTAAACCATTCTGGAGAAATTCTAAAAAATGTGAAAATCTGCAAGTGTCCGGATACTTTTGGGTATATAGTGTATATTAACGGAATTCAACTTTAATTTTTACATAAGTTGCCCTATGTATTTGGCTTTGAAATTATGAAAGAAAAATTATGTTACGTTTCGCGAAATGAAAAAATGATTTACTACAAATACTCATATTTTTTCGAATATTCAAAGTATTTACTTCAAATTTTAATACAATGCTTTGCTAACGTATTGTCACGTATTCTGTAAATTTCGTATAATTTGGTTTTTAAACTCTGCATGTTATAAGCAAAAAACATGTGGAAAAATTCGGAATTTTTTAAAGAAAACATGTATGTCTTCCCGGATATGAGCCGAAATCATTTTCTTCTCACCGATTTCTGGTCGGTCCCCTAAATGTCCTCGTGGCCGAATCTCCTCTGCAAAATGTGAGTTCAAGCCTATTCATTACATAAGGATTAAGAGCATTTCCTCCAGCCTGTCTGGTGAAATTCGAAAATCGTATCAATCTAAAGTTTCCGGATACTTTTAGTCATATATAGATCGATATGAGATGTGTATTTCTATGAGGAATCTACATAACAAGCTTTTAAAATAATTTCAGGTGGTGTTGCAGCTGTGCAGACTTAATTAAACAGCAAGTGATGGTTTTGTTTGTATTTCTATTCTAGGTAAGTCGTGGATGTATTGTACAATAGAAGATTATTCAATCATCATTAGAAGATTGCTTATTCAATTTGTGTTCTAAACAGATTTAAAGTTTAAGTATGAATAGCAAATTATTTTAAACAAGCATTAAAAAAAAATGGAACGCATGCAATTTCTTACCTGCCGCGCATCTTCCATTCAAGCATTTCTGCAAAATAAAAATTAATACTTTTTATAATAAATAAAACTATGCAAGAAATGCACACTGGTGTCCAAAAATAATGCACAATTTTAAACATGTTACGAAATTGGAGTTAATATGGATTCTTAATTCATTGCTAGGAATTGTGGGACATACTATCATCGGAACTCACATTTTACAGTGAAAATTCGGTCACAAGGGCAATTGGGGGGGGCACCAGAAAGGGATGAAGGCGAAAATGGAGTTTGAGAGTTTGACCAATCCTGCTTCACAAAAAGCTAATAACGAGATGTAACTTTCATCAATGGTTATGTTTGTGGTGCTTAATACTTACATGCATTTTCATAAAAATATCACATATTTTTCAGCATGTTTTTTGCTTATAAGATACAGAGTTTTCCACCAAATTGTACGAAACTTACAGAATACTTAACAATATGTAAAAGAAACATTGTATTAAAATGTAAATTAAAAAATTTGAATATTACAAGAGATATGAACATCTGTAGTAAATAATTTTTTACTGCACATGTGCGAAACGTAGCGTAATTTTTTTCATAACTTCAGAGCCAGATATATAGGACAATTTATATAAAAATTCCAGTTCAATACCAATAGTATTCAGAAAGATATCGACATTGCAACTTGTTGAATTTCGGTACACTGTAAGAGAAGCTAAATGATGAGGGTTCTTGCACAAACTATTTTTTAAACTTGAATCTTCGAATACTAATCGTTAAAATGTAATTTAAATTATGTATTTAAATTATAGGTATACAAGAGTATTCAGGATATTCAACTTTCATGAAATTCAATATTACTGTTCAAAGAATCTTATAGAGTACCGAAATTCAACAAGTTGCAATGCCGATATCTTTCTGAATACTATTGGTATTGAACTGGAATTTTTATATAAATTGCCCTATATATTTGCTCTGAAGTTATGAAAAAAATTACGCTACGTTTCGCATAAGCGCAGTAAAAAATTATTTACTTCAAATGCTCATATGTGCTGTAATATTCAAATTTTTTAATTTAAATTTTAATATAATGCTTCTTTTACATATTGTCAAGTAATACTGAAAGTACAATCCTACAATTTGGCGGAAAAATCTGCATGTTATAAGCAAAAAACATGCGGAAAAATTTGGGATTTTTAAAAGAAAACCCCTATATCTTCTCGCAACTATGTGCTATTTTTAAGAAAATGCAAGTAAGTATCACAACAAAAATAAAAATTGCAGAAAGTTACATATCGTTATCAACGTTCTGTGAAACAGGATGGGTCAAAATCCATTTTCGCCTTCATTTCTTTCTGGTGGGACTTCCTAATTGCCCTCGTGACCGAATTTTCACTGTAAAATGTGGGTTCCGACGATAGTATGTCCCACGATTCTCAGCAACTGATTGCGAGCCATAGTATCCATATAAACTCCAATTTTGTAGCATCTTAAAAATTGTACATTACTTTTGGATACCACTGTATTTTATCTTTAAGATTTTGGAAACCTACAAGATATTATTCTTTACTTATGACTTTCGCAATAATTAAAATGGGATGTATATAAAACTTTAAGATAAATTATTAATTTTTTTCTTTTAAGGTAGGGACAATTTTAAAAGCTTGAATTGCTATATTTAAATGGTTATGCGAACTTATTGTTGCGTTTGGAAAACGGTAATAATAATAAAAACCAATAAGTTTTTAAAAAGTTAATGAAAACCGAGAAGTTTTAAAAGATTTTAAAAGAGGCGATGATATAAATACTCTCAATAAATAGCGTTCATAATATATTTTAATTTTTGATTGAATGTTCTGAATTTTTTTTATATATAGCACTCATTGTGCCTTAATTTCGTAATCGTATTGTTTTCATTTGATCGACAGAGACTGTCATTCGATTTTGTTGTAGTTATTTTTTTAAAATAGTTAATTTTTTTATTTTATAGTTATTTTTTTAAATTGTAGTTTCTTTTCTGTTTATAAGTATTCTAATAAAAGCATGTTTTTGAAATCATTTATTTATTTTCATGATTTTCTATTACTTTAGTCTTTAATATATTTCATAATTCGTCATTATAGTTATTATGGAATAGTATAATGGTGTTTTGAACTGTACTATCAGGTGGCGCTGTCATATGGGTTCAAAACTAAATCATCGATTAATTTATCGATTAATTCTGAATTTCAGAACTCCATCACATCAGGTAGAGAGTGGTAAATGGTTTACGAAACCCCAACAATACAAACATCAGATAAGTTCTATCAAATAAAAGAATGTGGAAAAAGGAAGACAAACTGAACTATTTACTTACCCCTGCATAGTTTGAGTAAGTGTAACACCTTCCACCGTTGGGAACATTTTCTTCATAAAGAATGCAAGGTGTATATAAGTTTAAGCAGTAATAGACACAGGGATTGCTTGGATTCTGAAAGAATTGAAACAATGAGAAACTGTACTAAGTTTTTTTACGTGTGTCATTTTGAAGAAAGAGTTATAAATATATATCGACAAGAGTAAAATTTATTTTCAAATACAATGAGTCATGTTTAGAAAAAAAGGGAAGCTAAAATATTTAATCATAGTAAACTGATTTCATCGTAACACGTTTTCAATGCTTTTGCAAGAATATTTAATATGAATAATTTAATATATTAATGTCATTATTTAATATAAAAATGACTTTTTCCCGTATTTCGTACCGTTTTTGAGATAAGAACTCTAAATCCGAATTTTGCTCCTAGGTGGCGCTGTAGAGGTTTCCTTACGTAGCGCATGGCAACTTTACTATACCTAGACCCCACTTTTATGACTATAGCTCTTGTCGTTCAGAAATTATTGGGGTGACAACGGACTTAGCTGTTACACTGTACAGTACATAGTTGTAACGTTATGCCCCCGATTTCTCAATTTAAGCAAATCTGCCATACTTAACACCACAACAAACCCCCGAACTCGGAGCCTGAACGACTCCCTGTCGGTTGAATGAGTATGTGTGAAACTTTATTGAAAAGCAAAAGCAAAAAATTACACCGTGAGATATAAAAACACATAAAAGGGAACATAATTATACATGAACAAAGAAGAATATAATGAAAAGTTCATAGAGGGTTACAATCCGAGTATAATATAAAATATATACAAGAAGAGTTATATTGAGTGCAGTGAAAGGGTAGAATGTTTCCTTTAGTTGCATTGTTTCATATAGTTCCAGCTCCATGATTCGAGGCTGTTAGTGTTGTTCGATCCGTCGATAAATAAGAATTGATAATGTGTTACAACCGGTTATATTGATGAATATTGTCGCAACCATCCTAAAAATCGTGGGAGAGGGTTTTTTTGTTGCTGTCTTGTTATTTATACTTAGGGATAAAATATGCCATATAGCGTTATTCAAAACCATTGAACCGATTACAAATAAATCTCTATTATTTCCTCATAGGGAAAACCGAAAAGGAAGACACCTTTTGCACACAATACCCGAAGGAAGCCTAAAGTGTTGTTCGCATACATAACAATTGCCCTATGTGACATGGGCTAAAAAACTAACCGACGTCTAAATGTACCCGGGAGTACAAAGGAAAGACAGCAAAATTTAAAAATTTAGTTACAGAATTAGCTAGCTTTCTAGGAACAATTGCTGTTTTATAATTCCTAGTTTTAAGCAGCTAAAATAAAATTTAAAAAATAATTTTTCCTGCAAATGTAGGGGGCCACCCCGCGCCTTACTGATCCGTGCAGTAATATGTTTCAAGCCAGACCTTATTCGCAGCCATTGATGCTCGTTCGATAGTCACATGCATGATCTGCACGTGTCTATACAAGGTGTCCCAAAAAAGTGGAACAAGCGTTTATTTCCGTGAATATTGCTCCCAGTCATATACTTCCGATTTCAAAGTTTCATCAAATAAGAAATGCTGCATGAAAACACTTTGGCTCTTGTCGAGGTTGTTAATAAAAAGTTTAAAAAATCTAAATTTTTATACGGCCTTCATACAATAAAAGTGTCAACGTGTAAAATGTTCATCTTATCTATGTATAAACAAAGTTACGCGATTCTATTTACAAACGTTGCAGAGATATATTAATTTTTAGATTTGAAGGGGTTTCTTAAACATTTAAATGGCGGTGTTTATTGCAAAATACAAGTTTATTTAACACAAAAAAACTGCACAATATAAATATTTGTTTAGTTGTACAACATCCCAAACTCATGAGTTGAAAAAAAATTTGCTAATCACTCATACTGTTACTCTGTTTCATTGGTCGATAGTTACAACTGTCGACTTGATAAAGAAGGGAAGGAGAGCTTGAGAAAGTGAAAATTTAAGGCATCAATTGCCTAATTAGAGTTATTATCAATTGCCTATTAAATTATTTGCCCTCAGTGGTGTGCATGTTACTAAGCTTTGCCTAAACGCAGTAGAGGCTCGTCCTTTAGGCCAGCAGAATTTCAGAACCCACTAAAATTATTTTGAAAATTCGTATTTTCCTTTTTATCCCTATTTGCTTACCTTTCCATTCTAAGAGTGAAATGGCCAACGAAAAATGGAAAAGTAATAAAAGTGAGAACAGAAGACAGAAATGAATCAACGAGCAAGACAAGCATAGGGGGTGGGACTGCACACGAAATAGTTTTGGAAGGCATCAAAATTGACTCATTGCGCACAAATAAGTGATATGAAGGGCGAAGCTAAGCTTTCTGTCATTGAACTTAGCCAGAACTGGATTTTTGGGCACTTGTCTGGTGCCCGGTCAACTAATGCTCTTTTTTTCTTTCTTTCTGTTTCCCCCCTCAATTTCACCAAAGGTTCGTTTTGCGTTCTTGGTTTGTTTTCTTTCGATTTCTCCTTCATTGGCTGTTTTAAGGTTTCAGATTCAGTTTCATTTTGCCTCAACGGGAACTTGGCTGGTTACTACGTATTCGTTTTCTTTTGTTAGAAGTCACTCACCGAAAAAAAGATACGACGGTAATTTTCTAAAATACAATTCAAATAATTACACTTGCAAATTTGGTCTATTTAAAGGTAAAGCTATTTTTTTAAAAAATGTATTTCAATTGTATTCTATTTATATTGTTGTACTAGCCGCCTTCGGTGGCCAGCTTGTTCGCCGGTAATATGATTTCAATTGAATCTTGCGTCGTTTTATATTCATGGTTCTACGTAACAATGTACGGTTATGGTCAACAACGTGATTTTAAACTTCAGATTGTGGTAGATTTTTAACCCATGTTTTATTAGTGACCTTGGACCTCTTCTGTTCATTGTCTACATAAATGTTCCTAATAGAGTCAAATAACTGACCATGTCATGTAACCTCTAATTTCATGTTGTCGGCACTATCTCCACTTCTCTTGTAAAATATGCATTTGATTTCAACACTAAAAGGACGCAGCACAGCCTTTTATTATATATGCCTTTTATTATATTATTAGCTTTCTTTTATTATATTCAAACGCATTAAATTTACCAGATATTGTATTTATATTGCAGCGAGGTATTTTTCTTCGCACTTGAAACTGAGTGTTGCACTTTCATTTTTAATTACTTGAGTTCGTTGTAAATCATTTCAAACCACAAAGTAAAGACTTTAAAAATGAATAATATTTGTTGAACTGCTTTAATGGCTTACACACTCCAAATCTAGTCACTGATTCGCCATATGTATCATACAAGCCAACATATTTCAACTTCCTTATGTGGCATTCTTCTTGCGAAATGCAGAGGAAGGACAGCTGGATGGGAGATATTTCAGAAAATTTCGACATGGAAATTTTATTGATGGTAAAATGCTTCCTCCTACTACAATAAATCTAAACAATTCAGCAGTTAAACGACCAGTTACGGAAAGAAAGAAAATGTAGGTAGACACGATATAAAGGGTAATTTCAGTGCGATCAAGTGTGGAGCAAGCTCGTAAAACTTGAAGCACTGAAAGAGAAAGGAATGCTTTTAAGATATTTGGAGGAAATAGAAGTTTGAAACCTCATAAACTTTGGATGACGCCGCATGTAGATTTTTACTATATAGTTTAGAGGGTATAAATCAATGCTTATCAATTTTCTCGGAAGCGTATTCAGTGGCGTAGCTAGGGTAAGTGGCGCTCGAGGCATAATATGATTTTTTCGCCCTCCCCCTTCGATCGCCACCAGTGGCTTAGCACGTCGGCGTCGGCCCTGTTAGCATAAACATATTTTACGATATTTTAGAGACGTTGTTCAATATTCTAAATTCTGAACGATATTTCGTAAAGATATCTTACCTGTATCGTATTGTGAAGATATCTTAATTGTTTCGTATTGTGAAGATATCTTAATTGTTTCGTATTGTGAAGATATCTTAATTGTATTGTGAAGATATCTTACCTGTATCGTATTGTGAAGATATCTTAATTGTTTCGTATTGTGAAGATATCTTAAATGTATTGTGAAGATATCTTAATTTTATCGTATTGTGAAGATATTGTAACATAGTAAAGCATCTGTGCTATTAAAGCACGGTATTATTTCTCCGCATAAGATGCAATTGGCTAGACATAATTGGTTTCAAAAATCACCGTCGTCAAAAGTGGGTTCCTTTAGTCTGGAGATATAAGGAAAAGAACATTTTGCCCTCTATTTCCATAAGGATTAGAGCTGCAAGAACCAGAGAGGGTGGAAGAGACTGCAAATGATGAGAGCTTTCCAACAGGGGGTAACATGCATAGGTTGAAAGGTATTTTAAGTTAGGGAGGGGGGGGGGGGAAACATTTTTTAGCTCATAACTTCTAAGCAACTGCAGCTATCAAAAAACTTTAAATACAAATAAAAGATGGTTTCGGGTTCTAGGGGTCATGATCGGTGAAGATCTGCAGAAATTTTCCGAAAGTCGTGTCATGAGAACCATTGCAGTAGGTAGACTTCCTATAAGGAATCTACCTAAAATCGACATAAACGCTGTGATGTATTTCAGAATCGCATGAAGAATCGTGGAGCCTTCTTTATCAAGAATAATACTTTTATTGGGTTTCTTCCACAGCACAAACATCTAAAACAAACGCATACACTTACATCACAAAAGTTACATTACTCACTGACATCGAATTCCATTTTCAGTCATACTTATTCTTCTCCGTTGCTAGGCAACGTTAGCAAAAGACAAATATATCGATGCCACTCTATTTTTATAACCTTTAGAAAAGAATTAATGCCAAACGATTTTTTAATTAATTTCTTTTATGGCCAAACGATTGTTTTATCTATTCAATTTCTTTTCTTTAAATATTTTAATAAATATTCAAATATATATAAACATTATTCTTACAAATATCACTACGCAATAATGCTTTGTCTCCATGGCGTCCCCTACGACTAGCGCTGGGTGCAACTATATCCCCTTGCCCCCCTCGTCGCTACGCCACTGAGTATATTTATATTTACAAAGCATCGCGCAAATATTAGGCTAATTCAAAATATACCAAATTTTGCATATATCGTCGCTTAACAAGAAACACAACCTATCTGAATTTTTGAAATTTCAAAGAGGAAGAAAATGCTCAGTTTTTCGCAACGAGTAATGAATATTTCTGAATTTTTTTTAACATCTGATATAGAAATCAGACCACATGTTCCTTCAAGTTCAAAAAATTGTGACAGGTGGTGTAGCTTGTTAAGCGACGATATATTCATTTCAAAATTAGATTTAGAATAAGAGGTATATTGGAATTCAAAATAAGTTTCCTAAAGTTTAAAGTTTAAACAAACCTAAATTTGTAAAGAAAAAGAAATTCGAATCTCTTAAGTGAAGCATCGAAGCACGATAATGTTTCAGGCTTGATTGGGCTGTATTTATGTTATTTTTAAAAATTTACTCTCAAATATAGCAACGATAACGTGCACACAAACATCGTGTTTAATATTGCTGCAATGCGCGTGTGCATAAACGTAATTACTAAAATATCTAAAAGTATTGTTGTTAAGTATTCTTTGAAATATCATGAAAAGTTATAAAAATTAGATAAAAAATAGATTGAAAAATAATTGTAAAATTATTTAATAAATAAATAAGTTCGATAAAAAAATAGTACGGGAATAAAATTGGTACTACTGAAATTTCCTTTTTTTAAATTTTAAAGTGTTGCAAAAATGTTTCTGTGATAATCTGATTCAAAATTACTGAGGAAAAACAATATTTTGATTGATTTGAAATTAAAATTTTGAAAAACCCTTTCTTATTGAGCATCTACTGCCCAAGTGGCAACTACGTGCCAAACTTGGTAGCTGTAGATGCAATAGTACTCAGCATTATCGTGTTAAAATGCATGCCGAAATTTTTTATAATCATTAATCTCACAAAACATAATGCAAAGTTCAAAAACTAATTGCTTTCATTATCTTTTAGGGGAATTGTAATTTCAGAATATTTAAGTTAAATCCACAATATTGATACTAATCTCGTATTATTTAATTCCATTCTTTTCACTTACCAGCAATCCAATGTAGTTTTTTCCATAAATAGCTTGGCAACGATTTGGCACGTCAGTAAGACAGTCACCTTGGTAGCATCGCTGAATATTACATGAAAGGTTAGAAATTAATTAATCCCATACTAACAAAATAAAGACAGTTTCATTGGTAGCATCACTGAATATTGCATGAAAGATTAGAAAT
>BGPR01013987.1:0-40305 GCA_013235015.1 Araneus ventricosus | reverse complement strand
TTCACTAAAAGCGGATAAAACGAACATTATGCAAATGTGAAGAACAGAAAATTGAGGTTTCGTCCAACAATGGCCCTCCTCTTCACATTTTGCATCTATTATGAAATTAAATTTTACCTATAACCATAGTAATTTTACCTGTAACACTAAACTTCAACTCAAAACTTAGTTTTTGCATCTAATAAAAAATATGCAATGAAAATACACATGAAATACAAAAATATACAAGTAATATCAAAATTTATCATTATACATGTACAAAGCAATTTATATTTTATATATACAATCCTTGAATTTCTGCAATTCAAATTTACTTAGGGGTTTTGTAAAAATATCAGCAAAATTCAATTTACTTTGAATATATTTAATATCAAACAGTTCTTGATATATTAAATCTCTAATAAAGAATAATTTAATATCAATATGTTTTGTTCTATAATTTTCAATATGTGATTTTACAAAGTCAATAGCAGCTTGGTTATCTACAAATAAAGTAGGCTTTACATTACTTAGTGATACCAAGTTAAATTCCACACATTCTGTTAAAATACGCTGTAGCCATATTAATTCTTTAGCCGTTTCAGTTAATGCTAGAAATTGAGATTCCATGGAACTTAAACAAATCGATTTCTGCTTAAAAGATCGCCAAGTGATTGGAACTTGGTCAATGAATACAATTTGTCCATTTATAGATATACGATCATCTCGGTTATTTGCAAAATCAGCATCAGAATTTGCAGTTAAATTCAAATCTTGAATATTTGAAAGATTCAGTTTTAAATCTTTAGTATAACTAATGTATCCTAAAAATTTTAACAAACCGTTCCAATGTGTAACTCCAGGATTTTCCTGAAATTGGGAGAAAATGTTTATTGCATAAGAAATATCGGGTCTAGTTCTTCCGGCTATGATTGATAAACTACCGACAAGACTTCTATAAGGAATTTTAGACATTTCTTCCAATTCACTCTTATTTTGAGGACACTGGATCTTAGAGAAAATTACACCTTTGAAAATGGGTAATGATGAAGCAGGGAATTCGTATTTTTCGTATGACTTACAGAGTTCACTTATATATTCCGATTGATATTTCTATTATCCTCTAAAAATTCAACACCAAGTAAGTTTTTGGTTTTACCCAACACCTTTAAGTCAAACTTCCGTTTTAAAAGATTTACGGCTTTACGAATCCAACTTTGTGTTTTCCCGAATAGAATTATAATAGTAGGACTACATATTTATTTAAAACATAAGCGCAATTACACCAATTGAACTTTTTAAATTCTAACTCCCCTAATATTCTATGAATCTCGAAATACCATGCTCTACCACTCTGATGTAGACCATACAATGCCTTTTGAAGCCGACAAACCAAATTTGGGTTGTGCTCAAAACCAGGTGGTTGTTTCATGAATATTTGTTCTTTAAGTGGGGCGTAAAGATAAGCACATGTGACGTCACATTGCAGGTGTAGCCATTTGTTAAGACAAACTAATATTGTAAAGAAAAATCTGATTATACCAAAGTTTACTAAGGGACTATAAACTTCATCAAAAGATTCACCTTTCCTTTGTTTGAAACCTTGGGCGACGAGACGAGCTTTAAAACGTTTAATTTTATTTTTTATCATCTCGCTTAAATGAAAAAACCTAACGGCATCCCAAAACTTTAGATTTATCTGTCAATTCTTGCAAATCCCAGACTTTTCTGTCTGTCATGGTTTTCAGTTCGTCCTGCATGGCTTCTAACCATTTATCTTTATAACGCGATTTTATAGCTTGATGATAATTTTTGGGAATAACAATATTCTCGTATAGTCATTCTGTTGACATACTGCTACTGCTTTCATAATTTCCACTAACTATTCCAGAATATGTATCGGTTGCATTAAAATTAAAAAGATCGGGTTGAAATTTTAATTTGTTTCCAGAACAATAATCTTTAATTTCTTTAAACGACCTTAAACGTTGGTTTTTACCTTCCTCATAGTAGTAAATGTCTGTTCGTTTTCCCATCAGTCCTGGGAACGGGCTTTCGAATCCAGTTTACCACTTTTTCACTAAAGGATTTAGATTCACTATCGCTTTCATCAGAGGATTTAGATTCTTTATCAATTTCATAAAGGACGATTTCATTATTATCGATATAAGATGCAGTTCTGAGAGGAATTTTATTTTTAACATAATCAGAGTCCAGGACAGCTTCCATTCGTTCAAATTTTTGATTATTTGAATCTAATTTTACTGATGTTGATTCATCAAATCTTACATTCTATTACTTACGAGATTCCGGAAACCATATCCTATATCCCTTAGTTTGCAGGGCATATCCAACTAATATCCCCGATTTAGATCTCATATCCAACTTCTTTCTTAGTTGTTTAGGGGTATGGACAAAAGCTTTACACCCAAAAGGTTTAAGATGTTTTATTGAAGGTTGTTTTCCCTCCATACAACTCAAATGGTGTTTTACGTTGATTCGAATGACAAATTCTATTCCAAGTATATACAAAATGCAATAGAGCTTCAGACCAAAAACCTTGACCTAAACCACTATCTTTCAATAAGACGTTTATTCCATCAACAGCAGTGTAGTTAAACCTTTCACTTACGCCGTTCTGCTGAGGTGTATAAATATTAGTCCTTTCATGTTTTATCCCCAATTCATCACAAAAATTGTGAAATTGCTCATTTATAAATTCCAAGCCGTTATCAGTGCGAATGCATTTAATTTTTCTATCCAAAAACCTTTCAGCACGTTTTTGAAATCTACTAAAATTATTAAAAACGTCAGATTTAGTTTTTAATGGATAAGCAAATACTCTACGACTATAGTCATCTATAATTGTTAAGAAATACCTGTGTCCATGTATTGATGCTTTAGGAAACGGACCACAAAGATCCATGGTTAACCTGGAGTTTAAGGTTCCCACCTACTTCGTTCCTCTTGGGATCGCCAACTCTTTGCCGCCAAGAACGGCGATGAGAGAACATTTGTTTTGCTTGTGTCTAGATGTTTTTAGCGAGTGACAAGCGCGCATGCGCACAAATTGATCCTTTCATCGGTGTTTTGCTTATCAGGCTATATTGCGCCACGTTTCGATTGGACTGTTTTGTTCTACTCTTCGATGCAATTGGTCGATAAATTCGAATTTGAATAAAACTTCGTTTGGAATTCTTCGGATGGAATATCGGTTCAGTACCGTGTATGGTATTCTGTATGTTTCGTTTCTCAATGAATTAGCGAAGCTACGATTATTCCTCTATGCTGAAAGCGAAGCCGCTGATGTTTTTTCAAGTAAAAAAATTTGCCCGGTATACACTTGAAATGCCGCAGGCATTGCGTGATCAATATCTCGTTTTCAGGTGACGCATGCGCAAGAGAGCAATAAAAAGCGTACTGCACATCCAAAACAGTATTTGGCGACGGCACATGAAATTGCGCCAAGAAGAATTGGCGAGAAGCAGGCCGGCACCGTAAACTCCAGGTTTACCAGATCCATATGGATTAATTCCAGGGGTTTCTTAGCCAACTATGGCTCTTGTGCCAGGAAAACAAAACAAACTCAAACTCTTAATAGGCTTAAAACTAACGCTCTTCCCTTTTGCTTCCTTACAGGGTTCACACACATCAATATTACCTTTTAATTTAGGTAATCCTTTCACACAATTCAGGTTACTAGTAGTTTTAATATGATCTACATTTATATGAGCTAATCTCTTATACCAAGTATTAATATTCTCAGCAGAAAAAGAAACATTCTTAATATTGACACTTTTAGAATTATGAACATTACATTTAGATGCACAAAGATATTCAGGAAAGACATAATATAAACCATTAATTAATTTAACTGTAAACAATAATTCATTATTACTATGGAAAACATCAATTTTTCCTTTTGACCCTTTAAAACTAGCTCCGTTTTTATCAAAACAGGGGTCTCGCTTCCTCTGCTAGTATCTCCTCCAAGATTTTTGGAAATTTAAAATTCTTGTCTTCCCATCTATAAACAGTTTGGACAATATTCTCATTCAGTTGGCAAGTACCTCAGTAGTTGAAAACATTGGTCCAAGTCCTCAACTGCATGGCCAGCTTCTCGGAGCTGCTCTATTATTCGGGAAAGATTACTTGCGTAAAGTCCAATACTTTCATCTGGTTTAATTACAGTTGAGAAAAACTCGTGCTTAAGAGCCATTACCCTAGCTCTGGAGTCTGGTTGGAAGCGACTTTTCAACTTCTTCCATGCTTCAGCCCCATTTGTTAATCCTTCGATAATAGTTCGGTATTGGGGACTTACCTTCATATATATTGTAGTATAAGCTCTGTTAAACCGCAAGTTGAATTCTTTAAGCTTTCTTGCGTCGATCTCATCGCCTTCTTTAACAAGAGCTGCCTCTCTTTCAGCAACAATGTCCCAGCAGTCTCTCTCCAGCAATAAAACCTTGATATCAGGGCACCAGGTAGCATAATTTGTGCTATCAAAAGGCTTGATCAAAAAGTTCATAGACTCCATCTTAAAAAATGTTCAGCTAGAGGTACAGACAGACCCTCCTACTAAAGACTCCTTGACTACAATAAAAGTCAACGTAAGGGCATTTACATCGGGCCCATAACCATTTGATGGTGGTGCAGAGTGTGGCAGCGGTTCTTACGATGATATAACAAGGAGCCACAATTTTGAGAAGACTGATTTTATTAAATTAAAAACTGATAAATGAACTCAACTCGAGTTCATAAAGAAAACATATCATAATGATAATTCATCATCATCATAATAAGACATCACTTCAATTCTGCTATATATACACTTGTGCAAGAACTAAACATTCCCGTCTTTGGAATGACGTCATAACATACCAAGGTTCAAATCCTCTTCTTCACTAAAAGCGGATAAAATGAACATTATGCAAATGTGAAGAACAGGAAATTGAGGTTTCGTCCAACAAAAATGCTAACGCGCAATGGCCAGCCAATTGGTAGAAAATGACCCTCAAACTTTGGGCATAGCTTATATGCCAGTAAGTTGTCACCATTGTTGAAGCGTGAATAGCATGGACGGTATAGTCCTGGAATGCAAATTTTTTGCCCAGGGTTCGATCCCGCCTCCATTTTCTTTTTGAAAATATTTTTTAAAATTAATATTTAATGAAATTAAAATTTTATAAACATCATTTATTAAAATATTAATAATTTTTAAGCGTGAAATAATTTTTTATTCATATGATATATCGATCATATTCATAATTTAATTTTTCAGGGATGAGATTCTTCCGCTTTTTCGCGAATTTCCGCTTTTTTTGTTTTTTTGAAGAAATTCCGCTTTTTTCTCTCAAAATTCCTTTTTTTTTTACCGCAAAAATTTGCTTTTTCTTCCGAAAATTCCAATTTCACACAAAGAAAAGATACCTTCCTATCTTCCGTTTTCAAAAGAAAATTCTGGGAAAATATGCTCGACCGTGCAGCTTAACTCCATCGGCTAGGAAACTAGGTGATTCATCTTCTACTGACGAATCAACATTATATCGGCAAGCTCTACAAGGATGAACATTCGAACATTCAGTGCCATTCAAAGTATTAAATACCACCTTTTTGCAGAAAACAAAACCTCTGTGGCATATTTTGCAAAAAAAAAAAAATTGCATGAACATGTTGAAAAAAAAATTAGTTCGAAACTTAAGGTCATCTAGGGCGTACCAAGATGAAGAAATAAAAAAAAATGGAACAAAAACAAATAAATAAACTACATAAAAAAAGAAACTCCTGTCAAAAGAGGCAGCTAAAAAGCTGTATGCAAATGCAACAACAAAGCAGAGAATAAGACATAAATAAAAAAAATAAAACACGATTTACCTAGGCATTCTAGAGATAGTGTAGTCCCGACAACTATGCCAGTAATTAAACAAAGAGATACTAATGAAGACTGCAAAAACTGTAGCCTCTACTGAAAATAAACTTGCAGAGGATGCAAACACATCCTTTATTGAAGAAAAATCTGTCAAAGATAGGAGGCCTCCAAAACAAGGGCTGAAGCGTGTTATTGGAGATCTGTTACCAACAAAAGCCACACAAATAAAAAACGAAAGAAAACCACTTCTTTAACAATTAAGGAAATGTTTCAAAGGGTTTCAAATAGCAATAATGCTAAATGAATCTGTCATTGTAACTGTACAATATCTCGACCCCTCTTGCTTGCTTTTCTAAGGTGCAAAATCATTGTGCTGTTACTTTTGCAAAAATTTATAAAAATAAAAGAAATAAAACAGAAATCAGTATATGATACATTATAATTTATAAAGAGCTTATACACAATTGCATGAAGCAAAAGAAACTATTTGTCCTTATTTTTATTTATTTTTTGAGCTAACTTATCAAAAGGCTATTAAATATAATTCTTCTCAGACTTCTGTTGGGTGTATGTTGAATCACAATGATGTACAGGTGGTAAATGTCTAATTTTGTATTTTCTGATGCACCTGATGATGTGTTAAACTTGTTTCTTAACTTTTAATGTGAATGATTTAATAATAATTTAATATTCTTTTTTTTATTTATACTCACTGAATTATAAATAATCAAGTGATTAATTATTATAGTGTAATATTTTCATCATATTGCGTGTTCTGATGTTTTATTTCTTAAAAGATCTTTCGCGTATAAATTATGGTACAAATGTTTTGCTCGCGTATGATTTCAGTCTTTTTGCTTTTTTGCCAATCTCATCCCTGAATTTTAAACAGGTAAATATTCATAAAAACAATTTTAATGATGTTAAATAAGCATAATTACTATTGTCATTAAAATTTTTGAATGATTCCGTTAAATTAATTACAATATTTTGGATATAGTGGAAATCTTCTTTACGGTACAGGTTTTGACCGAAAAAGAGAGAGCAGCCGTTGAACCTTTGAATACAGAGAAAGACTGTCCAAAATTGGAAGTTTATTTCCCAATAAATCTTTAAAATAAACGTACAGCATTTATTAATTATGCAATATGTCAAAAAATTCTTTTATTTCTAATACTTTTATGAGATGTTCTTCTATGTGAATAAAAATTAAAAAATGTTGGAAAATTTCAAAAATTTACAAAGGAAAAAATCTTTATGAAATTCTTTACGTTGAGAGCACTATTACAATTATCTAGTGAGAACAACTATAATTAATTATTATTTAGCAGCATTAAATTTGCATTTATAATTATATTTTCATTTTTGTAAAAAAATTTAAAAATAAATAATTTCAAATTAAATTAACAATTTATAAATATTAAATTTAAAATATTAATCATTTAATTAATATATATGCTTATTTATATAATCCTTAAATTATTTAAAAAGTACAATTTATTTTAAAATGTTAAGTTTTCTTGCACTGGTTTTTAATGATTAATTTCTTTGATTGCTGCCATTTCTTCGTCTGTGAACCAGTGGAAACTTCGGGCATCGCTGAAAAATGTTCTGACTACATATTGGTCGATCATTTTTCTTGGTTCGTCTTTTACTTCAGATAAAACGCAGTCAGTGATTTTACGCAAATCCAGGAGTATTCTGACTACCATTAGTCGAAATGTCGATCTCGTTTTGTTTGGTTGCGTTAGCTTCACTTTCAAAGTCCTTACTCAGTCTGTCCAAATCCTGCAGAAAGAGAAGAATCCCGTTCTTGTTTGCCTCATCACACTGACTGGCCAAAAAAGTAAATAATTTTAATGCAGATATTTGGCCGATTTTTCGATACTAGTAGCATTTTTTACCTTCCCCTTCAATATGGTTTGCAAATTATTTGCTAGGCACTTACCTTTGCTTTTATTTTTGATATGTTTCCACCAATAAGCGAATCTTTTCCATTATGTTCTTTTTCCATTTTCTTCGTAAGAGATGGATCAATGTCTTTCGATCCGCGTAATCCTCTTTCGAACATATAATTCTTAATGACCGACTTAAATGACTGGTTTAACCGAAGAATGTACTTCCTCTATTATATTCTGCATATCTTAGAATCTCTTTTTCCAAGCTTAATTTTCCTCCCATCAACCGAGGTCGAAGGGGAATGGACCGTGCCCCTTTAAAAAGTAAACTAAGCATTTGTTGTGAACCAGTAATTTTTTATTTACTCAGGGCACGAAACTCCTGATCCTTTTTCCCGAATCTGAACCATAATTTTCCCTGTTATATTGCCAATCTTTCATTAGATTTTTTTTTAATTTAACACATGAGTGCGGAGGTTGGAGCTGGGTTTTCAAATGAATTAGAATGGCGTAATAAAGCTATTCCGTAATGGTCCTGGTTTTTCTTTCAGTTATTTTTCATTTGTCATTGGAGAGGTGTGTTTCATTCAAGATTTCGTTTATTTCTGGAAGTGGTTGAGGTTTAGCAATAGCTTTAAATGAATGTTTTAAAAATTTCGAAATAAATCTTATTACGTTAACATTTTCATCTGCAATAAATACATTGTAGTTCGTCATTTTTTTCTTCAAATGATTCAATTTTTCACATTTTACTTCAGAATTTAAGTCGTTGACATCGAGACCAAAGACTTCCTTTAGTAATGATACATACTTGCTAAAAAGTTATTAAAATATGTTAGGGACAGGAATCGAGCTGGCCAGTGACCCTTGTTAGGTTTATTCTATTTGGATCCTGAAAGGCCATAATCCTTATATTAGAGATAGGCAGCTTGATTTATAACTCTGGTTATGAAAGAGCTACTGGATGATAAGCTAAAAACTTCCTGATCCTTTTGTAGTGGAATTCTAATGAGTGATAGAGCGATCCTATTACTTCAGGAATGACGAATGTATAATTTAAAAAGACATTTATTAGGACGATCACACTTTCAGAACATATTTACAATCACCAGCATTTCCACTTTACAGAGTGGATGCTCGTCCTACTACACCTACAGTAATACCAACGTCCACAGACCTCTGCTGCACCTGCTCGCTGCTACAGCCCTTGCATGCTCTGTATAGCTCTTACATAAAGACACATATTAAAGACAAGTATATATACTCTGCTAACAATCAGTAAATCTACATATTAGCTGTGGACAACGTCATACGATTTCGATTAAATAGCTATGCATATACATGTCAAGCCAAGTGGCTAGCTCAAAGCAAAGACGTCCAACCTTAAAGAAAGAATGTTTCGAATCTTATGGTAAAAAGTACGAGAGACGATATGAATTTAGAAATGAATCTTTTTGAATTTCATTTCATAACTTAAATGCAGAATTTCCTAACAAAATCTCCAATATCATCGGTCGGTTCGCGTCGTTTCAAATTTCTGATGCTGTTCGGAAATTCTTCACCAGCTTCCGATAGATGCATTTTCACCAAAGGATAATCAAATTTGAGTTTGAAACTAAATACAAATTTCAAAGCTTCGGCGCCATTTTGAAGTCCTTTAATTTTTTTAAAATGTTTCCTAGAATCTCTAATGTTTGGAAAAGGACTCTTTAACACTTCTTCGCATAATTTGAAAACTTTGATCGCAAACAAATCGAATTAATCCCGTCGCGTTTTGCACCACATTTTTCACTCGGATACAATGATCATAAGCTATTCTTCTGAAACTGGAAACAGAGGCGTCACTCACTGTACAATAAACTCTTTCATTTTAAAGAACTGACTACTAAACACTGGTTCCAATATTTGGTAAATAAGTGCGAGTTCTTTTTGAATTTCGTAAAGAAATTCAGAGCAAGATTCTATGTGTCGCCTCCCTTGAATGTTCTGAGATTTAATCTGAGAAATGGCGAGCCTTATTACCTTCAGTTGCTGTTCCAGTTCATGCGGTATATGAGTGGACAAAAGAAAACCCCGACAAAATTGTTTTCAATGCGTTTACAAAAGTACTTCGCCCAAGACCTGAAGTGCCCTAAAAATAGCTAATACTCTTTTAGCGTTCATTTGTTTCAACATTTATACCAGTCTCCAGTGACATCCTCAATCTTGTCAAGCGAAACGCTTCTTTTGGAATTGTATAAACACTTTATATCACCAAATCAGATGGTGTGTGTAGCAACTATTTAAAAATTTCGGCTAGCTCTAAAAGAAAATAAGTAAACAAAGACAAAATTAATTTGGGGAAAAACAAAGTTACTTTTAAACTATTTTTTAATTAACAAATAAACAGTCACTACACAAAAGACACTTCACATTACACAAAATTAATATTTACAGTAAATAAAAATAGTTATAATTAATGTTACAAACGGGGGGGAATAACTCAATCCCAGACAGGAAAATGTCCATCGTCCAACTAATGAATATCATGGTAAAAATATTCAGCAAGAGAGGTGGCGCTGCAATCGTCCAATGGGATCGTTACATGTGGCTTTTCTTTCATCACATCCGTTTTTTAGTTTATCAAAAACTTCCTTCCACATTTGTAAGTAGTTCATTCTATACTTAAAAGGAATAATTCGATGAGCGCAACCCTTGCAGTATAAATGATTACTGTTATCATGAACGTTTTCTTTTCGTTTAAAATAGTTCCTGCTCATCATCATGAGGAAAACAGACTGAACCAAGTCAGAATAAGTCTTATTCTATACTGATAGCATTCGGTCAATTAGCAAAACGCAAATTTAATTATCCACATTTTCGTAATAGTCGCTAAACATGATGTAATTTATAAACTGCATCTGTTTATCGTTGGGAAGAGCATATGAAAAAAATACATAATTTAAATATTTCTCTATAATAATATTCCATATAAGGTTGGGGTAGGATCTTGCTTTCTGAAGGAAAACTCAACTTCAAATAAATAAGCTGTCACATGAGACCACACTTCACCTTATCTGAAACAAAAAAAATGCACTAACAAAATCATTAGATAAAGTTTTAAAAATAATGTAAATATACGGTTAACGTAATTTAAAATTTCTAGGAAAGTTCTAATGATTACAATAAGAGTGACTAAGAACTTTAAAATGCTTTGACAAAAAGAGTGGCAAACAATTGACCTTTTATTCAAATGTTTCATTACTTAAGAACAGATAACGTCTAATATCCCTCAACTTAATATGGATTCTTATTTTCAGATCTTTTTTACACATTTTAATTTGTGCATAGCATTAAAATTCCTAAAAAAATTCTAGAAGTCAGTAGAAACTTTTGTCCCTTTTCAGGACATAGACCAAGTCTTAAAGCAAACCGTACTTATTAAATGGCAACATACATGGAATCTGGAACTAAACAAATTACACTCCATACAACCATCTATTGCCGGGTTTGAGCCTAATAATCTTAATCGCCGAATGAGTGTAAAATTAGCGAGACTTCGATTGGGCCATACATATTTTACTCATAAACATCTACTTTACGCGGATCCAGCCCCGAGTTGTTCAAGCTGTAGTACTATTATTTCTGTAAGACATATTTTATGCGAGTGCCCTAAATATCATGTTTTACGGCGGAAGTACTTCGGAAAGGCTTATCCTGATTTAAGAGACATACTTGGTGAACCTTACAATACAAATGTTTTCTCCTTTGTCCATGACATCACTTTTATACATTGCATTTAGTTTTTCATTTCATCTTGCCTGTTTTTTTATTAGAACTCACTTGTGCTTTATGTATTAAAATTTGTGTTTAAAACTTAGGAGTTTGGCGCAGCTTGGCCAATGTTGGCCCTTGTGCCATAAAAAAACCAATCAATCAATTCTAGAAATCCGTACACTTTACTCAGTGACCTATCTACCGAAAATAAACAATTCCGTTTTAATTACGAATTTTAATAATACCATAAAATACTATAATTAAACTTTTTTATTACTATTATAAGTATATGCAACTCTTTGCTAGTTTCTGGAAACCACCCAGAACTCATGACGTGGAGGTGGTTGCATATCGAGTTCCACCCGCGCCCATACCAACCACCCTATCTTTGGGCACTACTTCATCAATATGGAATCATTACTTTCGGCAATAATAGTGGCAATCAATAAATGAAGGAATGTTATTTAAAGCTTTCTCATTTCTTTTTTTTAAGTGGAGTCCGGGCTTTTGCAGTATTCTTGCTACTAGATTTCTACTTAGAAGTCGAATCTGATGTGGCAATACGCTTTTTTGTTCCATTTAAAGATTTCCCAATGTTTTTCTTTTGAAGTGGAGGAAGGGGTTTTTCAGTACCCTTGCCACTCGATTTCTACTTAGAAGTCGAAGCTGATGTGGCAATACGCTTTTGCGACTGCTTTGATGCTTTCTCGGTATTTTTCTTTTGAAGTGGAGAAGGGGGTTCTGGATCTTCCTTTTTTTTGTCTTCTTCGTGTTCGTTTCCGCCTTGCTCTTCTTCTCAAGAGGCATATCTTCAAATTACTCGAAGGCCCTTTACTATTCTCCATTGATTTGACTACTATTCCACATTTTAATTTGTGCATAGCATTACAATTCCTAAACAATTTCTAGAAATCCGTACGCATAAGTTAGTACTAGTTTAAATCTAGATAAAACCACGAAATTAGTAGGTCTTGCACTTCTAAATTTTGTAGTTTTCAGATATACTAATAATTTTCAAATTCTTCAGAAACTAAGCAGCTGTTTCTGAAAAAAATAAAAATAATTCTTTGAATATATTAAAGATTCTGCTTTATTTGAGATTAAAAGGTAAGCATAATAAGGAAACAGTCGTTGAACTAAAAAAATCTTTGATTTAGAAATATAAGATGATATTTAAGGTAAATCGAAGTTAATTACATGGTTACAAAAGAGAAAACTGGTTGCTATCAAGCTTATTTGTACTCCTGAGAAACGGGAAAATCCCCGAACGCTTTAAAGCGGTTAAATCCGGTTCTCAGCGAGGTACAGTGACAGTTATTCGTATACTAGAGCTTACGTAGAAATAATTTTATGAATTAAAATTGAAGAAGCGTTTTTAAAACTAGGAAACTTTTAAATTACTTCATATATATAAGAGAAGAAATATAAAAGCATTCAACTGATATTTTCAGATACCTGGCCGTCTTAACAAATTTGAATGCCCTGGGCTAGAGTAATTTGGCGCCCCACCAAAAATACATACGAAAGAAACAAAAATACATACGCAAAAAATAATAGCAGACAAAAAAAGGCACTGATCACTAATGAACGTCTCACAACATTTTTGAAATATCTTGTGCCAATAGGGAGCCCTAATCAATTTTTAATGTTCTTAAAATTATAATCTCAAAATTAAGCCGTATTATTATTAAAATCTGGAGCCGGCCCTGAATCATGAAATATGTCAATTAAATGCAAAATAGAAAAATTTGTAATTAACTTACTTAGCTTTATCTTTTAAATAATCCTTGTTCACAAGGATGTTAGTTTTATATTACTCAGAAGTTGTAATGTTGCGTTCATGTAACAATAGGCCCCGAAATTTTAGAGGCCCACTCGATGAACATCCTAGAAGAAAACAATAATTATTAAGCGATTAAACCATTTACCTCACAGGCAGAAATTCACTAAAGCTACAGCAATAAAATTCATTTCCAGCATATTAGAAGACACGATGTCTTCATTTTGAATATTTTCCACTTGAGAAGTGTAAGGTCTATCGGCATATGTTTCCTAACAGAAATAAGGAAGAATTTAGTTTCGAAAAGTAATAAAGTGTTACATATGCAATGCAGAAAAAGTAATTTTAAAAAAACCAGCCAGGACCGGCCTTTACCCGTTTAGACCAATTGCTCCAAATCATAGACTTACGATACGAATAGACTGCTCGTGGAGGGTTGCAATGTGAAGCAAGCACCTCGTCACGTGACTCGTGGACGCGACCGAGACACTTCGTACGGGAATCCTTTGTTATTTCAATGCGTGAGTAAGAACGGCCAGCTGAGGTTCTCATGAAAATTCATCGAAAATGGTTAAATCCTGTTGTGAATACGAGTGTAAAGAAAAATTTATCAAAGGAGAATTTTTTTCATTTCATAGGTAAGTAAAATTTTTATGATTTTTTGCTTTATTAATGCAAAATAGCTACACAAAAATACGTCTTAGCTCCTAGCTGTGGCGTTTGTTGCAATTGAAAACGATATTATTCAATTTGTTGTGTATGAAATTAATCCTTTTCTTAAGTTAATTGTTTATTATCCTCTTTTAGAAGTATCTATAGATTTTAAGTGCCTATTAGTGTTTAAAATATGGAATTTTATCAGACACATGTAGATTGAGATATTTGGCGATGTGTTGGCGAAGTTGTTTACATTCTGAAATTTTCGTGTTTTTTGTGTTATTTAGAAGAAAAGAAAATTTTATGATCATGAAATAAACGTAGAATGTTTTTCAGTGCGCACAAAAGATAAGCATAGTTCATTTTCAGTAAAAATTCATCTCTAGGTATTTTTTAAACATTTTCTTTTATTCATATAATTAAGAAACTACATTATTAATAAAATTTAGAACTCAATAACTTCTTTTTGTTTAATTTTCGTTAATTTATGTGTATATGATGTTTGAAAATTTATTTAGTATTTTTTATTTACTCTTTATTTATTTCTCTTTCGCTTTTTTTATTACAAATATTATTTTCCAAAACAAAAGTATTATTGGCATGTCTTAAAGATTTATCTGATTATTTTTCAGATTTCCAAAAAATCAAGAAAGGAGATATATTTGGGAAAAAAGCATTCGCCGGGAAAATTTTAAAGCAACAAATAGTTCTTTGATCTGTTCCATTACTATTCAACACAAATAACTATGGCTTAAATAATTGTAATTTACTTGGTAATATAACTTGAAAACTAGATCTGTATAAATTGTTGCTCATAGATGTGATGTGGCAACAAAAGAAATTATCAGTGGACTGTATGTTGTGAGAACATTAGTAGAAATATAAGTGTTAAACAACATGTATTTAAGATGAGATCGTGCTTTTAAAGATATTAGTTTTATTTTATTGATAAAAGAAATTTTACATATATCTTTCTTTTTCATCCATTTATTACTTTGTATGAAACTAAATTTGGGCCCTTGTTAAACTATCGCCATATCTGAAATGGCTGTCATTATTTACATCTAGTGTCGTATTATTATTTAATTGTAAATAAACTTCATTGTCTGCATCTTTGTCTTGTTTTTTGAATAATAAATAAGAACACAGAACGTACTAAATATGTATTTCACAAAGTAAACTCTTGAAATATTTTATTGGGCTCTTCAATTTAAATTTATTGCTACCTTTGAACTAAAATTAAATACAGCTCAATTTTTGAAGAAAAAAAATCCTTCTTTAATCAATATCCACAGAACGAAGTGTTTAAAATTTCAATGATGACTATGTTTTTCTCCTGGAAAAAATGAGTTATCTACATTGTCTTTTATAGCAGTTGGATATTTTTATTAAAAAATTTGATTAAAACAAAGTTTTGGCATTTATTAACGAACAAAGAGTTCATGCGATTTTATGAAATGCCTATATAGGTTATTAATAAGTTTATAATAAATTGTTAAATTATACAGATAGTGTAAAGTTTGCTAATTTAACAAAACAGTTTGTTTATGATTTCATGTTTTCAAGTTTAAGAAATTCTCATTTACAAATTGAAATTCTTTATATTGTTCTATTTTTTAGATGAAAAAAATTTTATGACTATAAAAATAAATATAAGAAATAACATTAATAACCTTAAATTCTTTGGAAAAACCAAATTATTTTTTTAAATTTCAATTAAAATAAATAAGTTTTGATGACTTTATTTACTAAATAATTTAGCCAAGGCATATAAAAGGATTTATTTCAGAGGATACATATGTCTATTTAAGGAACATGATCCATAACATCTGAAACTAGTCAATTTATTTCGGAGAGGGCCTCAGCCTCTTTATATACGCCCCTGAAATTAAGTAGTTATTGCTTTAAATAAAAAGATTTTTTTATTTAAAAAGTTTAAGTCTATAATTTGTTTTTGTTACAGTCAGTTGAAGTATTATATTGTGTAAGGTTTAAAACAAATGAAATTCCTAGTCACATAAAATCCAATTATTATGATTTTTTCCGTTCGTGAGTTAGTTTTTAAATGAACTAAAATAGTAACATTTCGCTACTTGTAGAAATACTACTCGTTTTCCAACACTCCTCATACTCGCTTCGCCAAATGTGGCGATAAGAAGCCAAGAAGTTCCTCTTTAGTCACGTGACGAGTGGAATTTCTACCCAGGTGCTTGCTTCACACCGAATGCTGGTTTTTCTACAGCGTGAGCAGTCTAACTCTATCCTTAGTCTATGCTCCAAATAGGGGCCCCGCGCCCAAGCGCAAAAAAGAATGATTCGAATTATTATTCGATATACCAAATTACACATATTAGAAACCTGGAGAGTTACGAACATTTTTTAATCAATTTATTTTCACATATTAACTTGAATCATATTATACGGGGTTGCAAATTGTAAAACTAATACTAAAATGTTACATATGCAATGCAGAAAAAGCTAATTTTAATAACGAGCTGATCTTCAGCAGTGCATCTGCCCTCAAGTGTTTTTGAGAAAATATTTGATACTTACCTCTCCATTAAAATAATCTGTAATGTTTTGTTCCAATATTTTAAATCGTGTTGAAATGTATGTTTTTATCTCTTCTTCTGGAAACTGTATCATACTTCTTGTTTCTGGTAGAATTGAGTCTTTTATTTTGAAAAAAACATTGATAAAAGCTCATAAAAAATATACAAACCAAATGGATAAAAAAGTAGTTAGTGGAATTTGACAATTTTTTATTCAGTTTGTGTGAGCAAAATGAAAACCAGTTAAGAAGAAAATTAACACATGCACTAGTTTCCTGAAAAGGCAAAACTAAAACAGTGGCGATGACCGAGACATTTCCCCTTCCACAAGACAGTACACAAAGACAGCTAAAAAACACACAAAAAGAAAGAAAAAGAAACGAAAAATAGCTAAAGAAACAGACTATACAGATGAGGCAGGGGAATACACGAAATGTTAAACAGTTCCTCAGAAACACTCGCATCACGTTGAACGTAACATATATGCAAAAAAGACAATAATAATAATACATAAAAATTAAAAGAGAAACAAAAATATAGCAACACTGAAAACGATTGAAATAACTCTTTAAAATAAAGAAATAAAGTGTGTTAATGTTTGTGTTGAAATGGCGATAAAACTAAGCTAACAGATGCAACGGTACATTAAATTTGTGTTCGCGAGGAGTCGCTCTATCCGCTGGAAGTGGAACTTCAATCTGGGTACCACGAGGCGCTTTAGAAAGCCTGCATGGTAGACATCTGTGGATAACTTGTTTTATAGCTTCACGTGCACGTAGAATCCAATAATTGGAGCGTAGTTCTGAAAGTACAATTTTGACACCCAAGTGATGCAGACGCACATGAGTGTGGCGTATAAATAAGTTGCGCAAAATGATGAGAACCATCAAGTAGCAAGGGGTGTTTCTGTTCCGAAATAACCGGTGCATACTGCAATCTGCCTCCAAGTCGCAAATGATTTTCTTTAAGAAAAGGGTTGAAGCGAGCAATCTTCGATTTAGCAGGTAATGGCTTAGAATTTTCAAGTGCTGTTATTTCGGCAGGGAAGCACTGCTTTTGAAAGACCAGTATCCAGTAGTCTTTAGCTTTTTTAATTTCATCGGAAGTTAATTCCTGAAATAATCGGTGCTTGGTCTTGCAATTATTCAGAAAACGTAAAACCCTGGCTGCATTGTGGAATTTCTTTCAGTGAGTCTGATTCAGTGGGCGAATTATCTGGATATTGACTTTCTACAGTTTCCAGGTATGATGGTTCGGCTGGTGAAATGCCTCTTGAAATATGGTCTGCTGGGTTCAGAGATCTCGGACAATGTAGCCGCTGTGATGGTGTCGTATAGTGAAGTATTTCTGTTGTACTGTTGGAGACAAATGTTTTCCAACGATTTGGTTTCTCCTCGAACCCAACTTAACGCTGCAGTTGAATCATTCCACAGTGTTGCTGCATTGCGATTCAATGAAGTCTTGGAACATAGCTAATAAGAGTATAAGCAAGCTCCAAGCAGGCATGTCATCAGCCAAGTCGAGGAAGTGTGATCCTTTGCAGTGGAGAAAATCTATTGCGACTACATAACAACCGGACTTTAGCTGCTTTGCTTTTTTGAAAACGAGTTTACAACACTGCTCGAGAAGCTCTTTCGGAACTATCGCAAAATATGTGTAAAGAGTAATCTGATGAAGGGGATAGTCCTATCTTTCTAGGTATATCTATGCCATTCAGTGATGAAAGTTCAGAATTCCATTTGATCCACTGTTTGGTAATATTTGGAGGTAGAATTTCATCCCTTTGGACTCCACTCAGGCATGTATATTGGAAAAGAATTTTTCCCACAACTATTGTAGATGCAAGGAGCAACAATGGGTCATGAAATTTGGCTATGGATTTGAGGAGCAGGTGCTTAGTATCAGGTTCCAGTAAGTACTGGTTAATGTTTTAGACACTCATTTGGAATGTGTCTTCGTCAGTGTTCCACTTTACACCCAGAACCTCTGTAATTGCTTTGAACTCCACATTCTGTCTTTGCCACATTAATTTTGATCGTTGTGAATTAGTTGCCAACTTGTCCAGAGGAAGGCTACTGAATGCCATTGAATTCGTTATCTCAGAATAGAGCTCTGAAGTCTTACCTTCTGTACGTACTCCCATAATAAAATCATCCATGAAAATGTTACCTTCAAGTTTAGCTGACAAGGAGTAAGTGCCAGAGTTCTTACTTACTGATTTTCGAATACTTGCTGATAAGAGAAAAGGACTGGGGCTCAAACCAAATAGTAAACGTGAAAATCTATAAATGAGATATCATTCAAAAGTTGTGTTTTCCTATCTGCATCCTTTTCAGTCCTAAACCACAAAAATCTTGTTGCATCTCAGTCTTCCTCACTGAAGCTCAGCTGTCGAAAGACTTGTCTACCATTACAAATTTTTGCTTGTTCGTGAAGTCTAAAACGTAATAATGTGGGTCGCTGCTCAATAATCAGACATAACAGTAAATCATGCACTGTTACTCCCAATTGTGTAAATTGCGAGGGTGAACACCCAGCTTATTCTCGTAATTGCCCTCGTTGGTCGGAAGAAAAAGAGATACAAAATATAAAAATCACTAAGAATATTTCCTGCACTGAAGCCCACAATCTTGTTATCTCTAGAGTACCAAAAGAAGGAGTTTCATATGCATCGGCACTGAAGAATACAAAATATACCGCAATACAGACAAAATCTGCACCAGAAGACAGCCCTACTCCAGCTCCTGTAAAGCCTCAAAAATTACAAGGCCAAAGAACTAACACAAAAGCAGAATCTATCTCCAACAGTCTAATTCGACCAAACGTTCCTCAGTGAAGTAAAAGTACGCTATTAAAGAAATAACAGAAAATAATGATTCGGATAAAACATTCCGTATCCCCCCACACCGAAAAGCAGAAGGGCAGAAATACCAAAGCAAACGCCAAAAATTGTTTAAAGAAACTAAAAAAGCAAGGATACAATTGAAGAAAAAATTTCAGATGATCAAGTTGGGAATTCAATGAAGATTCGTATTCTCACCAAACAGGATTTTATTAAATAATCAAAAATTGATGATGACGAAGTCAAATTTTTTCCACCAGAAGACGATGTAATGTCTGTTGGCGGGGAACCGACGAAACTGCCTTAACTTAAACTATTCGTTTTCACTTTCTAATTTACTTTTTTGCATTTCATTTTTCAGCATGGCTTTCTGTATAGTATCGTGGAATTACCACGGTTTTCGGGCGCATATTGATAAAATAGAATCTGTCATTAACAAACATCAGCCCGTCTGCATTTGCCTACAGGAGTCTTACCTTTCCCCTGGCGTTGACACAAAAATTGCTAATTTTAATATAATTCGAAAAGACAATATTCATAACTCTCATGCAGTTGGAGGAGTTGCCTTACTGTTCTTACAGAGCTTCCCATTTGGATCTTTCCCTATAAATACATCAACCCAAGCAGTTGCTATCCAAATCCATATTAAAATTCTTCTTACAATATGTTCTATATATTTACCACCTAGCCAAACAATATTTCAGAACGAGTTGGATAATCTTATTGGTCAGCTTCCAACTCCTTTCACCCCTCAGGGGCACATCTTCTTTAGGTGTGACGGGCGTTACGACCCCCAGGTACCCTAGTGTCTGATCTCGTTTCAAATTTCCCCTCCCCTCCGTCTTCTGCTTTTAGCTTTTGATTTTTCCTTCCCTCAGGAGAAGGCGAGGGGGCTCTCCATGAGAAGCTGTTGCCGCTCTATTTGCTTCCTGTTTCTCATGGGCAGCAAATTACCCCCACGTGTTGACCGTGTGTGGCGACCCATTAGTCGGGTGGTACATTTCGGTCCCCGGTGTATCAATGGGCCGGTATCCCATCCATTTGGTTGGTCTGCTTAAGGGGATCAAGCGCAGGGGTCACTCCTTGGGCTTGGCGTTAAGGGTGGTCACTGTCCCCGGGGATGACTCCCAGCGTATAGGTTCCGGCTAGCACCACCAAAAAACTCATAAAATCTCAGACACCAACGCTCGGAAACAGTTACGTTTCTGCTGTGAAAAAATCAAATGCTCCATCTACCCAAACCAATCCAGATATCTCTGCTGATTCTATTTCTAAACAGTCCGCCTCTACTCCAAGAGCACCTCCTGCAATAACCAACCTGTCGATTCCTTCCTTTCCATCTGTTGCTTCGTTAAGGGAAAAAGCTTCTGCTTCATCCGACTTAACTGATTTTAAACTTGTTACGAATAAAAAGAAGCTCAAGAATGACTCGCTTATTAAAACAAATAACACCATCACCACAGCAGAAAAGATTTGAAAATTTTACACAACCACTTCGCTTGAAGTTACTAACCCTGTTCCAACAAAGGGTAACATCTCTTGTCATCAATCTGCTTTGAAACCTTTTGAAATCACCAAAACTACTTTTGTTGACATTGAGCTTTTACCTATGGCTGTTCTCCCTCCATTGGTAAAAAGAATTTTACAATCTCGGGAATCTGATGCTAATTTCGAGATGAGCTCCTCCTCTGCATCAGAAGGAGATACATTAGAATATAACATGTCTGAGGACTTAGAGGACTTGCCTGCAGGTATTAGTCCTCCACCCTCTTCTAAATCTGAAAAACAAAAAACAAATATATTCTTAAATTAGAAAAACAGTTAGCAGTATTGCTGCTCTGTTTTTGACCATGGCTTACTTTATTATTTTTGTTCTGGAAAATCATTAATGGCATACGCTGTACAGATGCGCTTATTTACTTCTATACTATTTTTAGCATTTTATCTATTTAGTTTTCGTCCTTGTTATTTTACTTGTTGTTTATCCACCATGTGACGTTTCAGACATATTTAACATCTAACATTTTAAACCTTTCATTGTTGATCCTTTTTCGACGTTCATCCATCCATTTTTGGAAACATGCTTTTATCCTTTCATATGTTAGTATGAATAACCACAAGAGTTTAGAATTTTATCTACCTTTTTTACTATATCACCACATGTTTTAGCACCGTGATCCTGCTTATCTACCATAAATCTGGTTCAGTATAGCCAAACATGGCTCTTGTGCCAATAAACTCCAAAATCCAATCACATGAACACATTTTGTTTTGCAGAAATCATTTATCACACAAATCCGTGTTAACTAGTTGTATGGTGTTGATGATTTTGTTTGGAAGACCAGGACATTTTTAAGAGACGTTTTTTCCAACTGCTTCTGCACACTGATAATGCTGCCCTTTCCTCGAGGACACAGTCCATGCAAAGGGTTTTTTAGAAGTGGAGCAGCAGTGGAAAAAGGACGCAATCGCAGCTTGTTGCATGTTTTCTAGATTCCCTGTGTTGGAAAAAGGATTACAGAACCATAATAATTTTGCAGTCTGTGTATTAATGTATCTGTTACCTTTCCTCCCCCTAAACCTTTTACATTGTTTCTTTCGTACTTTGTACATTCATACTTGGTAGCTGAATTTGTTCCATATATACAGACATGACAAATTTCCGCGGGAACACAGATTTCAGCCCTTTCGGTATTGCATTTTATCATTCTTAATTTTCTTTTATATAATAATTCTACAATATTTTTAATATCTCGAGCGCTTTTTGTATAAATTTATTTATTTATAATCTAAATAATGAATTTATTTTTGTTCATTTAATCATACACATTTTTATTTTCTGTATTTATGTTTGACACGATTCATTATTTATGAAGTTCAGCTTTTTTTGTTCCAAGCCTGTGTCATGTATGATACTGTTTCATTTCAAATTGATTTATATATCATGTTAACCCATTAACGCTAAAATAAAATAAAAAAACAAATATTCATATATCTGTATCAAAAACAAATAACTAAATTTTAAATGGAACATACAATAACTAAAATACATTACCTTTCAGATTGAATGACAGAAATTTGGTGATTTGGTCAACGAGATAGAGATTCAATTTAATTTTAAGTTTTTTTTTATAATTAAAAAAATTAATGATTAATTTTGAGCGGCGACAGGATAGAGACGAATAAATAGTCCAAATCTGTCCTATCGCACTCGTTCTTCCAAGATACGAAAGCAGAACTCAAGCTCCAAAAGGTCTTCCTTGCCATATTGTCTTTTTATTGCTTAATATGACTGATCATTGTGTTGCTCTTACAGAAATTGTAACCGAAGTGCTTTTGGTGGCTAGAGTACTTGTACTTAGGTACACGTACCGATTCTGAGAAACGGGATCTCCCCAGAGGGCCTTATTCCATCAGTATTGTAAATATTGGATCCAGTCCATCACTTGGGACTCAGACTTTCATCGGGAGCTTTTCGAACTTCACCTGTTCATAGTTTATATATTATTTGCAAAAAACCATATTTACAATTACGACGACAGATACTTTCTCTTAAAAATTATTTTAAAATTAAAAGTGATTGTAACCATCCAATGTATGACAGGATTCTCAACCCTATTTTCGGAACGTTTTACGCAAATAAACCATCGTACATCCCTTCGTTTGGGCATAGAATGAGATTATTACAGTTTTTAAATATTGAAATTTTACCAAAAGAAGACGAAAGCGCCCCTTGGGATGATAGCAATATTATGGCAATTAAAGGCTTTAATAATCAACCTAAGTCTATAACACCAGACTCAGTTTATTCTGAACTGTTTTGCTACCACAAGCAGCAATATAGTGATTACGAATCAGTCTTTACTGATGGATCTAAAACAGGGGATCATGTTGGCTCGGCCGCAATTTTTAATAATTGGATGGTATCAGAGAAGTTGCATAAGTTCTGTTCTGTATTCACAGCTGAAGTTTATGCCATTATTGTTGCTCTCCAAATTATAAAGTCACAGGTGATGATTATATATACAGATTCAAAAAGCTCTATTTAGGCCATATTACATTCATAAAGACAGAGCCACATGTTAGTAAAACGATGTTTATAATTACTCTCTTCACTAAGAAACAATGACCATGAAATTATTCTTTGTTGGATCCCGGGACATATGGGAATAGCAGGAAATGCAGATACGGCTGCAAAGAGCATTATGAAATATTATTTTGTACCTCTAGAAACGATGTGAATCAGATTATAAATTTAACTCTCCAAAAGTAATGTGGGACGAACAGATCCAAAATAAACTATCTTTTATTCAACCGTCCATTAAAGGTTTTCAAGAAACAAATTTGAATCGTAGAACGACTGTAAAATTGACAAGGCTCAGGATTGGACACACATATTTCACTCATAACCACCTGCTAAAGGGGGAACCGCAACCAATGTGCACATCATGTGACACAATTTTATCTATCAGACATATTTTGACAGAATGTTCTACTTTTAATAATATCAGAATAAAATATTTTAGCAATGCTCACTCATATTTGCTAGTCTTGTTTTTCGATACTCCGGACATAAAGTTATTCTTTTTTCTCTTGGAAATCTAAATCAGTGAGGTATTTCCGAGTAATGAGATCAACATTTGCTTTTAGTATATTAATTCTCCAATAATTGACTGTTCTGTCCTTTTTTAGAGCATGTCTTAAAAACTTCTCAAATCTTCTTCTTTGGGTACCACATACCAAAAAGGCATCCATCAAACTTTTTGCTGTTACAAATTGCATAATTAATATATCTGATAGGGCAAAAACAGATGCATCATAAACTGCGCTGAAGATTTTTGCCCACCATATCTCGGAATTAGCAAATATATCCAATAATTTTTTATAACTGGGACTATCAGGCAATGCCATAATTTCCTTTACTTCCGCCTTAATAGAAAAATGTAGCAGTCTTTTCCTCAGTAACCTACGTAAGAAGGCATCAGGACCTGGAGGCTTGAATAGGGGAAGAGAATAAGGATCCATTCATTACTAGTTGGCCAAAAGTCTTTGATGCATCACTACCTTTCATTCGGAGAAAGTTTTCCATATATTTATACACCGGAAGTAAAGTTCTTTGACAGAATTTATATAAAGCTACAAAAAAAAACTTCTCACTCATTCTGTTGCTGCAGTCATAACTTAACATTTTAATACTGGTCTCCAAATGGCTTAGGCTCTATAAGATAAAAGGAAGGATTCATAGCATCTATTTTGTGAAGATAACCATACCATAAAGCACAATTCACTAATGCTAAATTTTAAAAATATTAAATTTCTGATTGATTCCGTTTTTATAATTTATCTCCAATTATTGATGCTCTTAAGTAAACGCCGAATGAGCCGAAAATACAAGAAAATTAATAAAACTGCAATAGTATCTTGTGCACAAATACTAAGTAGGTCTGAAATCACAAATATCTTATCTCTTCTTTGTTTATTATATTACTACAATAAACAGATTGCCTTAAGTAAATTGCTGTAAACACAGAAGACCTAAGGATGAAAAATAAAATCACATTAGTAATTACTTAAACGTTTAAAGTTGTATTGAAAAATCCTGCATTGAAGGAACATTTACAATTCTCAGGTAATAATAAGAGAAATTTCGTCAGATTACATGTTTCTAACCCATTACCATCCAAATTAATTTAAACCATAGAATTCTTGAAAATTAATTTAATCCTTTTCTAACACATTATGATAAAAATATAAAACTCATTTCAAGTATATTTTTTCTGATTATTTAAGAGCAGACTTAAAGATATAAGCAATGCAAATTATGTATACCACAGTAGTATAGTAATTAATGAAAATTTAATGAGATGGTATTTTAAAGCACCATCGGTACATACAGGTCGAAAAAAGATCAGAACTTCGAGGATAAAGTGTGAAAAAGTATTTTTTTAAAATCTTTTTTAACCTAAGCTTGATGGTATTGATATAAGTATTTTTTTTCGTGTACACATTCAAACAGATTACACATAGTACATTTAGAATGTGGTTTACTCTGAATATTACTTTTGGCTCAAAATTCGCAGCGACCTCGTTACTCACAAATGTAGGCCAATGACACTCTCTGTTTTGGAGGTTCTTTCTCTTATTCTATTCATGTTTAGGGTAAATATTTTTTCCATTTTCAAGTGATTTTGGTCTTCCTCTTTTCTTTCGCTCGGGTCTAGAAAATGTAAAAAGACCCCGGGCAACTCTTCTTTTGTACTCTGATACAAATAAAGAATATTATTATTTCTTTGTATGCCACATGTGAATATTAGTGCAATTTCCAGCGTTGAATAAGAAGTAGGTCCCACCACTTCTTCGATTTTCTATTATATAACGAAATGAGCTTATCAGCTTTAGCAATTTCTCCCATTTGCTCTCCTGTTTATCTACCTTATGTTTGGCGCAGCTTGGTGAAATGTGGCTCTTGCGCCAATAAACCCCAACATCCATCCATTCCATTTGCTCATAGTAATGTTTTACACTGTTAGGAGCAGGTATGTCTAACTGGGACTCATCTTTCTGCTTTTTTTAATTGTGCAGGTTTCTTTGCCATGGTAGTTGGACAGAAAAGGCACTGACCTGTTGTCCTTCCACTTGAAATATGAAACACCTTGATCAGTAATTTTGTAATCAAATGCTGCAGCTGCAGATCTTTGTCTGTGACTAGCATTGGAAGCCCACGGCGGTCTGATCTCACAATCCCACCTCTTAGAGGCTCGCCTTCTTTAGGTGAGTACTGGAGTCCCAACCCCGAGGTACCCAAAGATCTATTCTTATCCCAGGGGGTTTACTGTCTTTGGTAAATACGGGAGTCGCGACCCCGGGGTGCCCTAGCGATCCTTCTCTTATTTTCTTCTTCCTAACCTGCATTTGTTTTTTTTTGTTTTGTAAAGATTCTTTTCTGTTTGCTTAGAGTTTTGATTATTATTTTAGCTATACATTAAACCCATGTGTTGGCCGTGCATGGCGACCCGTTAGGGGCAAAATGGAAGTCTGGGGTTCCTCTGCGTTCCCTTCGGTCCACGCTGCTCTGTAAGTCGGGCGGCAGGAGTGAGCCCGCTCCTGTCAATCGGCTGGTGGTACTCTTCTTTGGGAACGAGAAGGTACTGCTGGAGGGTTAGGTTTGCAGTCTTTGTAGATCTATATCCCGGTGCCACCCCTAAAGTAAGGACTGAGGCTGGAAAATTCCAGAGCCGGTAACTGCCTTCCCTTGTTGGGCTCCATGGTGGGCGGGGGCGTACCGGGATGAACATATTCTGTACATTATGGGTTCCCGAAATTTGGCTCCCGATGGAGAGATGCGTCCATCAGCCTCTCCTGTAAAGGAGTATCATGTGTTTGAGAGATTTTTTGTTGCTAAAAGGAAGGATGGCTCGTTTAATGCGGTGTCAGCAATATTGATTCATAAAGCAATCTTAGCAAACGTTGGTGAGGTCAAATCTGTAAAAAAGTGTAAAAATGGAAATTTCTTAATTGAAGTTTGGTCTCAACAGCAAGCCGCAAATATAATGAAAATGGAACGCATTGGTAACTATGAAATAACTGTCGCAGTACACACTAGTCTAAACCTATCAAGAGGCGTAACTTCAGAATCTCAACTACAAAATGACATAGAAAGTGATATACTTGAAGATTTGAAGGATCAAAATGTTATAGCAGTTAGAAGGATCACAGTCAAAAGAGACGGTCAATTGTTGCCAACGAAAAATCTAATTCTTACTTTTAGCTTACCAACAATCCCAAAATCTGTACGAATTGCATACCTTAATTGCTCGGTCCGACCATATATTCCAAAACCTTTGCGGTGCTTTAAGTGCCAAAGGTTTGGACACACATTACAAGCCTGCCGTGGCATACAGTCTTGCGCGCGATGCTCCTTGCCAGGCCACGAAAGTCAAACATGCTCTGAAACTCCCTGTTGCATAAACTGTAAAAGTGACCACCCAGCATATTCCAAGACTTGTCCCCGCTGGAAAATTGAAAAAGAAATTCAAACTGTCAAAATTAAACAAAATCTGTCGTTTAAAGAAGCAAGAAAAATTGTAATGGATCGAACTCCAAGAGCAGGAGTCTCGTATTACGCAGTAGCAAAAGGTCTAATGGTTTCATCATCTACCCAAACATCATCTGAAGCTCAATCGCACGAAAAAATCAAAATCCCAACATCTAGCCCGACTAAACCAGTATCCCAAAATGGAAAAAAATATGGATAAAACCAGAGACAATAAGAGACGAGACCAAACAAGTCCCTCAAAATTAAATAAAGAACAAAATACAACATCTGTCAGTCATATAGACCCGTCAACATCTGTCAATAGTATAAATCCATCATCGCGCATACCTACCCCAAAACAGATAAAAAGGAGAAACCTAAGAAAGCTCAAAACACTTTTAAAGAAACTAAAGCTATGAAAAAAGCTAGACTACAGTTGCATAAGAAAAACTTAGAGTACAAACTAAAAGATTCTATAAAAAAAACGTAATATCACAAAACAAGATTTATTAAAGCAGTCCAATTACGATGAAGACCATGATAGTGATGGTATCAAAATTCATCCATCTGAAGAAGATCCAATGTCGACTAGCGGGGAGGAAGATTCTCTCAATTCTTAAAACTTCATAACGGCCATTAAACTGGTTTCCTGGAATTGTCAGGGGTTTCGTACTCATGTTGACGATTTAAAAAACATCACTAACAAATATCAGCCCGCGTGCCTGGGACTTCAGGAAACGTATCTGACCCCTGAGCATTCAATTAAATTAAAATCGTATAACATCCTAAGAAAAGACTACACCTTAGGTTCAAGAGCCTCGGGTGGAGTTTCCCAAGTTTTTCCCTACAGACAGATTAATTTAAATAGCCCTATCCAAGCAGTTGCAGTCCAACTTCATGTTGGCATGGTCAAATTTATGGCTCTTGCGCCACAAAACCAAACTCAAACCCAACTTCATGTTGTGTCTCCATTAACAATATGTTGCATATGTTTGCCCCCAAATGATAATATATCTCAACAAGAGTTTGATGATTTAATCAAACAACTCCCTCAACCTTTTATTCTAATGGGAGACTTCAATGGACACAACCCTATTTGGGGAAGTGCGGATTTTAATGTTAAAGGACAACAAGTTGAGGCTTTGCTGGAAGACCATCGTCTCTGTTTACTTAATGATGATAGCTTTACATATTTTCACATACCCAGTCGAACCTTCCATACTTTGGATTTAGCTCTCCGTCATTAGCCATAAAGTGGGATTTTAGTGTTGCCGACGACCTTCATAACAGTGATAATTTCCCCATTATTTTATCATACAGTAACGATGATGTTACTTATCCGCAAAGACCTAAGAGATACATTTTCAATAAAGCAGATTGGACTCTCTTCTCTCAGACGGCTCTTATTTCGAAACAGTTGGTGGAGAAGGAAAGTATTGACGATGTTGTTTATGAGCTAACTGATATTTTAATGACGGCAGCTGATGCGGCAATACCTAAAACATCAGGGAAGATTCCAAAGAACTGGAAACCGTGGTGGAATGAGGAGTGCGGAATTGCTGAAAAAAATCAAGCAAAAGCCTGGAACAGGTTTAGACGATATCCTACTACGGATAATTTTATAGCTTTTAAACAAGCGAAGGCGAATGCTAGACGAAGAAGTCAGAGAAATTCATGGATGTCATTTGTTAACTCTATAAACAGTCGAATTAGTCTAAAACTTCTTTGGGATAAAATCAGAAAAATATCTGGATACTCTAAAAATAGTCTTTATTTATCAGTTTTAAATTCAAATGGACAAGTCATCACGGATATTAAGAAAATAGCAAATGCATTGGGTTCGACTTTCGCCACGGTGTCCAGCGAAACTTCATACCTCCCGAATTTATAACATACAAAACAACTGAAGAGGGAAAGGCTTTAAATTTTACCACTAGTTCTACCGATGAATATAACTCTGACTTCAATTTAAATGAACTGAAAAGAGCAATAGACAAATCTCGCCCGACTTCCCCTGGTCCTGACGGCATTCATCTGAATATGATAACTCACCTTAGTGAATCATCTTTGATAAATATCTTGAGGTTGTTTAATAGAATTTGGCGGGAGCATAGATTTCCAATTTCTTGGAGAAGGGCTTTAATAATTCCGATCGCTAAACCAGGAAAAGACCCCCAGGATCCAACCAATTATAGACCAATTGCACTCACCAGCTGTTTGTGTAAGATCTTGGAGAGAATGGTGAACGCTCGATTGGTTTATATTCTGGAAACAAACAAGTGGCTTTCCCCTTTCCAAAGTGGCTTTCGCCGTGGCAGAAGCACCTTGGACAACATTTTGCGGCTAGAAACGTCTATGAGAGACGCCTTTGTGAGTAAGAAACATTTAATATCGATAATGTTTACTATGGAAAAAGCTTATGATAGGACGTGGAAGTGCGGTATAATGAGAGATCTGTATAGAATTGGCCTCCGGGGAAATTTACCAATTTTTATAGAAAACTTTTTAGGGACGAGAACTTTTAGAGTTCGACTTGGCAATGTATTATCTGACAGTTTTTATCAAAACGAAGGCGTCCCTCAAGGAAGCGTCTTAAGCGTAATTTTATTTATCATTAAAATCAATGATATTATTAACACTCTCCCTCCATTTGTACATGGTTCTTTGTTTGTAGACGACTTTCAGATTCATTGCTCCGACGAGGAAATGGGTTTTGTTGAAGAAAAGCTTCAAGAAGTCATTGATAGAATAAATGCTTGGGGGAAAATTAACGGCTTTGTCATATCCTCACAAAAATCGGTAGCTATTCACTTTTGTAAAAGGCGTGGACTTCACCCTGATCCAAAGCTTAAACTAAATAACCAGACGATTCCATTTGTTTCAGAAGTCAAGTTCTTAAGCTTATTACTTGATAAAAAACTTACCTTTAAATCGCACGTAAATCATCTGAAAAGAAAATGTACATTGTCCATGAACATTGTCAAGATGCTTTCTAGCTCATGGTATGGGGCGGAAAGTTCTTCTTTGCTAAAAATATACAGAGCTTTAATAAGATCAAAACTCGATTATGGGAGCGCTATTTATGGATCTCCTTCAAAATCCACACTTCGACCTCTTGACACTATACACAACCAAGTACTGCGTCTTTCGTTAGGAGCCTTTCGAACCTCCCCGATCCTCAGCCTATATATTTTATGCAACGAGCCTTCTTTAGAACTTAGGCGAGAGAGACTCGCAATTAATTTATTTTTTAAAATAAAAAGTGACGACTCCCATCCATCACATTATAATGTCATAAATCCTAAATACGGTACATTATTCTCATTTAGACCATCATTCACTCCAACTTTTGGGTTTCGGATAGGAAAAATTTTTAGAAGCATAAATACTGTTGATTTTCCAGTCCTTAACAAATCTGATGAATTCCCGCCATGGAAAGATGCAAGTTTAAATTTTATCGATGTCTTTGAAAAATGTCACAATTCGACTACCCATAATCTGGTGTATCAGAGCATTTTTTATGATCACAGACAACAGTTTTCTATCTATGAACCTATTTTCACTGACGGATCCAAGGCTGATAACCTCGTCGGTACGACTGTAGTTATCAGGAATTCAATAGTTTCTGGACGATTACATGAATTTTGCTCCGTATTTACATCGGAAATATATGCAATATATTCGGCTTTGGTCAAAATAGCAGACGGGGACTACGAAAAGATTATCATATACTCAGATTCCAGGAGCGCCATCGAAGCACTGAGAAGTGTTTCCCCTTTAAGCCACCCTATAGTGCTGAAGTGTGTTGAATTTTATCTTTATTTAACAGGAAAAGGCCTGAATATATTGTTTTGCTGGATCCCAGGGCATTCTGTAATTATAGGGAACGAGATGGCTGATAAAGCTGCTAGAAGACCAGCAACAGTAGTTGACAATTTTGTCCCCCTATGTGACTGACGCTTTGCAAGCTGTGAAACACCAATTAATAAAAAAGTGGCAGAGAACTTGGGACGAACAAAATCAAAATAAATTGCACGAGATCCAACCGATGGTGAAGCCTTTAAAAAACTGTGCTTTAAACCGAAAGCAATGTGCCGTGTTAAATCGCCTCAGAATTGGACACACCGTTTGACGCATAAATTGTTACTTTTGTCTGAACCTCGCCAACAATGCACGCGTGTCAGTGTATCTTATCTTTAAAACATATCTAGTGCATTGCCCAAATTTCGACATTCATAAGACGGAGATCGTTTGGTAGAAGACATTTTTTTAAAAGACTTGTGTGAAACCCCCCACCGTGATATATCATTTTTACTGATAGTGTATTTATAGAACTTATTTGAGTTCTTTCCTTTGTTTTGTGCTTTTTTTTTGTTTGTGTGTGGGTCTCTGGAAAATTAAAAATAGCTCTTCAAAATCAAGTGTTTGGCGCAAGCATAGCAAAAATACTTTTGACGCCATCAAAACAGCCAAACCAAACCTACAAAATCCCAAATGCATAAATCTTGTGTTTTAGAATATTCATAAAGTTTAAGAGATGAATAATAGTTGCCTTCGTTATATGTGGTCATTTCATCTAAATTTTCTGTTAGTGTTTTAACATTTATCCGAGTCCAAAGTCATTTCATATTGTTTCTTTGAACGCCATTTCTGGATTCCATTAAAAAACTCAGTTTGTTTTACAAAGGAATTAGAATGGCTTAATAAAGCTATTCCTAGTCTCCCATGTGAGCATTTCCAACATTTTTTGGAAGTTTTATACGTTCTCACCTAAAACATGTCCTAGTTCTTCCATTATTTTTCATTTGAATTGGAGAGATGTGTTTGATTCAGATTTCGTTAATTCTGGGAAATGAGATTGAGAGAGTCACCATAGGCTGTTTTGAATTTGACAGAACTTCATGAAGGTTTTAAAATTCAAGCTATATCTTTTTTACTTTAACATTTTCATCTGCAATCAAATACATTGATAGTTCGTCATTTTTTCCTTCAAATGAGATCATTTACCCATTTTACTTCCAAATTACAATCGTTGACATCAGAAAACTTCTTTAGAATGTGCCTTTAAAAAAGTTATTAAAATATGTTAGGGACAGGAAACTAGACGAGCCAGTATTGTGTATGGTTATTCTATTTGTATGCGAGCAATTATTAGCCATTGACTTTACCTGTTAGAAACTGGTGAGCAAATTCTGACCTTTCATGAGTGATCTAGAGCAGATTATCTATTCAGGAATGACGCAGATGAATAATTAAAATTAAAGACTTATTAGGGACGATCACACTTTGACAGAACATATTTACTAATCTACACATTTCACTTTCAAGTGGCTCGTTCTACCTACACCTACAGTTACCAAGCGTCCACAGACCTCTGCTGCCTGCTCGCTGCTACAGCCCTTGTATGCTTTGTATAGCTCTTGCTAAGACATATATTAAAGACAAGCATATATACTATACTAATAAGTAAATCTACATTAGCTGCCGGACAACGTCATACGATTCCGATTAAATAGCTATGCATATACATGCCAAGCCAAGTGGCCCCTCAAGGGCATCTTCTCTAGATGTGACGGGATTCACGACCCCAAGTACCCTGAGTGTCTATTTCTCCTTTCGTTTTTTGTCTCCCCTTGAGTTTTTTGCTGTTTCATGCCCCTCGAGGGCAGGCGGGAGCTCTCCATGAGGAAGCAGTTGCCATCTGTTTGCTTCTTGCTTCTCGCCGGACAGCAAATTACCCCCCACGTGTTGGCCGTGCGTGGCGACCCTTTAGACGTGTGGTACATTTCGGTCCCGGTATCAATCGTGAGTATCCCAGTCACATGGCTGGTCTGCGTAAGAGAATCAAGCAGAGAGGTCCTCCTTGAGCTTGGCGTTAAGGGTGGTCACTGTCCCCGGGGTGACTCTCAGCGGATAGGCTCCGGTGGCACCATGGTAGCGCGCCGAGGCTGGAAGTATCAAGAGCCGGTGGCTGCCATCCTAGTTAGGCTCCATGGTCGGCGGCCGCGGCCTGAATATCTACCATTGTCGTATGGGCAAAAAAAATCTGGTCCTTCAGTGGGCAACGAATCGATTCATCGTCTAAGCGAAATATTTTTTCAGCTTTTTTGTAATCGGAAGATTTCAACTAAAAAATGAAACCTTTCTTGGTTGAAAAGGCAATAACTAGTGGCGTAGGTGAAGTTAAATCCCATAAAACTTCGGTCTGAAGGTGACCTCTTGTGGGAGTGGAATCCCCGAAGCCAAAGAAATGTAAAAATAAAATCACTTTCAACGATTCCCGTTAGTGCCGACCCCATGCACATTGAACTCATCTAGGAGTTATTTCCTGTGGTGAGCTACTCCAACGAATCGGAAGAAAAATTCGAAAGAACTACAAAGTCAAGGAGTGATCCATGTGCGTCTCTCGTATTACGATGCGGAGAGATGGCCAACTCCTCAATACCAGCCACCTGATTTTAACTCGACTCCAGCAAATTACCTGAACATATTAAGGCAGGATATATGCGCCTTTCTGTTAGGACATATATACCAAACCCACTCCGTTGTTTCAGTGCCAACGTTTCGGGCTTTCGAAAACTTCTTGCCGCGGGACACTAACGTAGCCCTTTGTGCAGAAGTCAGACATGGCACTGACTGCACCGAACAAGAAAAGTGTGTTAACTGCAAAGTGCTGCAACTTCCTTCTCGAAACTGTTTTGCCTGGAAACAGGAAAAAGAAATTATAACACAAAAATAAAAAAAACAAATCGTATCAAGAAGCAAGGAAACGTGAAATCCCAGACGCCTACACCCGAAATAGTTACGTTTCTGTCGCAAAGAAATCAATTTCTGCTCCTTCGCCGGCAGAAATAAGATATCGCCACTGGTTCTATTTCTATATTCTGATTCCACTACAAGAGCATGTCTCCTCCAATAACCAGCTCGCTAATTTCTTCCACTCCATCTGTTGCTCCGGTCAGTGAAGAAGATTTGGCCTCGCCGGACTTCACTGATTTTACACCTGTTTCAAACAGGAAAAAGTTGAAAAAAGAACTCTCTACTAGGCCAATAATACCATCATGGAAAGACTTCAGAGGTACACGACCTCTCACCTTGAAGTTCCCAACTCTATAACAGCAGAAGGATAAAATCTACCCATCAATCTGCATTGAAACCTTCTGTAATCGCCAAGCCTACCTCTCTTGACATTGAGCTTTTGCCAATGGCTGTTCTCCCTCCATTGGAGAAAAGAATTTTACAGTCTCGGGAGTCAGATACTGATGCCGGTGAGCTCCTCCCTCTGCCATCAGAAGGGATGCCTTAGAGCCACAACATGTCGGAGGACTTGGAAGACTCACCGACAGTTATCAGTCTCCACCCACTCTTCCAAACCTACAAATTCAAACAAATATAGAAACAGATAGCATTATTGCTTCTCTGTTTGTTTTCACTTTGTTGCTTTTCAAATTATGTACGAACAAATGACCTGCACTGAATTGTTTTTTTAACACTAACTTGCTTAGTTCTTTCATTTTAAAAAATTTCTCTTTATGGAATTTCGTCCTTGAAATTTTATTTGGTCTTTGCCCAACACATGTGATATTTTAGGCAAACACATCCTGATATATTTAAAAGCTTGCATTTTTTTCTCTTTTTCATCCTTCATCTATCCATTTTTGGTAACATGAGTTCTTTATCTTTCATATGCAGCTATATGGATTTCAAATTTATTTTAGAATTTTATCTACCTCTTTTAATGTAACACCATATATTTTTATTACCGTGATCCTGCTTATCTACCATACGTTTGGCGCAGTTTAGCCAAAATGGCTCTTGCGCTATTAAACCTCACACAGCAACCAACCAGCCAAGCCAAGTGGCTAGCTCAGAAACAATGACGTCAAATGTAAAGAAAGAATGTTTCAATTTTATAGTAAAAGTACGAGACGATATGAATTAAAAATGAATCTTTTTGGAGGTTCATTTCATAACCCAAATGCAGATTTCCTAACAAAATCTCCAATATCATCCATCGGTCGGTTCGCGTCGTTTCAAATTTGTGACGATGTTCTGAAATTCTTCACCAGCTTCCGTTAGATGCATTTTTTCACTAAAGGATCATCAAATTTGAGTTGGAAACTAAATACAAATTTCAACACTTCGACGCCATTTTGAAGTCCTTTAATTTTTTGAAAATGTTTCCTAAAATCTCTAAAGTTTGGAAAAGGACTCTTTAACAATTCTTCGCATAATTTGAAAACTTCGATCGCCAGCTATTCGAATTAATCCCGTCGCGTGTTGCACCACATTTTTCACTCGGATACAATGATCATAAGCTATTCTTCTAAAACTGGAAACAGAGGCGTCACTCACTGTACAATAAACTCTTTCATTTTAAAGAACTGACTACTAAACACTGGTTCCAATATTTGATAAATAAGTTTGAGTTCTTTTTGAATTTCGTAAAGAAATCCAGAGCAAGAATCTATGTGTCGCCTCAATTGAATGTTCTGAGATTTAATCTGAGAAATGGTGAGCCTTATTACCTTCAGTTGCTGTTCCAGATCATGCGGTATATGAGCGGACAAAAGAAAATCCCCGACAGTACGTGTTACAAAAGGTTTTCGCCCAAGACTTAAAATGTCCTAAAAATAGCTAGTACTCCTTTAGTGTCATTTGTTTCAACATTTATTCCAGTTTCCAGTGACATCCTTAATCTTGTCAAGAGAAACTCGTCTTTTAGAATTGTATAGACACTTTTTATCATCAAATCAGATGGTGTGGTTTTTATTTCTTCAGATCCGTTTTTTAGTTTATCACCAACTTCCTGCAACTCTTTTAAGAAGCTCATTCTATACTTAAAAGGAATGGCCCTTGCAGTCTAAAGTATTACTATTATTATGAAAGTGTTCTTTTCGTTTAAAATAGTTCCTGCTCATCATCATGAGGAAAAGAGGCTGAACCAAGTCGGAACTAGTCTTATTCTTTACTGATAGCATTCGGTCAATTAGCAAAACGCAAATACAATTATACAAATTTTCGTAATAGTCGCTAAACATGATGTAACTTATAAACTGCGTGTGGGAAGAGCATGTGAAAGAAATAATTTAAATATTTCTCTATAATAATATTCTATATAAGCTTGAGTAGGACCTTGCTTCCTGAAGGAAAACTCAACTTCTTCACCTAATCTAAAACAATAAAAAAAGCACTAACAAAATCATTAGATAAAGTTTTAAAATTGATTGAAATATACAGTTAACGTAATTTAAAATTTCTGAGATAGTTCTAATGATTACAATAAGAGTGACTAAGAACTTCAAAATACTTTGTTAAAAAGAGGGACCAGCAATTAACTTTTTATTCAAATACTTTAGTACACAAGAACAGATTATGTCTAATATCCCTCGACTTAATATGGATTTTGTTTACATGAAAATTATTTTTACTATGTATTGCATATTACTAGCTGCCTAGTAATTAAGTATTACAAACTGTTACTACAACACATAAAATATCAGCAAAAATTAGTCAATACAAAAATTAAGAGTGGGGCTATTATAATTAACATTCTTATTACTAAAATAAGAATCAGTTGGTAAATAAATTAATGAGTTATACAAATAAAATGAGTTTGAAAAGATATGGACATCACACAAATTAAGTTCAATACATATTTAGCTAAGTAAAGACGAATAATACGCCAGGAAGATAATTTGAAGACTTTTTTCCTATTTAAATTTAAAATATGACTCTTATATAATAAAACAAATTTTACTTATAATTACATAAAAGATTTATAGAGAAAGGCGAAAAAAATCCAATTTATAAAATAGAAAAGGAACAAATACAATTTTTTACATGTCTTCCTTGTGACCCAACGGTACTTAAAAGTACCATTCCATAGATGCCTAGCTTGCAGAATAAACGGATCTTCTTTTGTCCAAGTTACCTGGTGTATACGCATGGTGCCTTTCAAAGCTAGTAAATCTATAGGTAATTGCTTATCTATGTACGATGTTCCTAAGTGGAAGGAAATCATCCCACACTTAATTACAATTTAATGAATGCTGCTGCGTTAGCGCGCATAAAAAGTGTATTATTGTTATTTTATTTTATTGTGTTTACTTCTTCTATTATTATTTTTTCAACTTAAATTTCGAATTAATAATTTAATGAATTAACTCTTACGTCTAAAGGGTGTTTTAGTTTACTTAAACTAATTTAAATAACGAGGAAAACTTTTATCTTCAAACAAAATTATTAAAACAATAAACGAACAGGTACTACAGGGGGCGAAACTAAATTTAAACGAAAAATATGCAATAGATTTTGATTTTATGAGTTTTTCGTGGGAAAATTTCACCAAAATTTAGAATTTGAGAAAAATGTATTTAAAGATTTGTAAACAAATTTCAGAAAAGATTTAATCACACATAACTTCAAAATTCTCCTGGGTGGTACATCACACCTTCAGTCTCGTTGCAAACCAATTTTTCTTTTTAGAGGCTTTTAGTTTTTTACCTGCGACGTTTTGAAGAAGATAATGATTGTCTTTTTGAAGCAACAGTTGTTAATCGGTCAAGAGAAATGAAACTGTCAATAGTATATCTACCAGGAATCATATTTAAATCATCCGGAATCAATTTTAGACTTCTAAATCCTTCATTAAACTTAATTATAGCAATATATGTCGCAAATCGTAGAGGTTTAAGGGTAACGAATTTTTCTCATTTTGATTCCGAGTCTTCCCATGAACACGTTTTTTTTGCAGAAGTTATTTATCAAACACATCCGTGTAAACTGGTTTTATGGCATTGACAATTTTGTTTAGAAGACCAGGGCATTTTTTCCGAGATTTTTTTTCCAGCTGCTTTTGCATCCTGATAATGGCATCATCTTTCCTTTTCTCGAGGACACTGTCCATGCAAAAGGTTTTTAGAAGTGGAGCAGCAGTGAGAAAAGGCCGCAATCGCAGCTTTCTGCATGTTTTCTAGATTCCCCGTGTTGGATAACGGATTGCAATACCATAATAATTTGCATTCTGTATATTAATGCATCTGTTACCTTTCCTTCCCCCTAAATTTTTTACTTTGTTTCTTTCGTACTTTGTGCATTCATACTTGGTAACTGAATTAGTTCTATATATACAGACATTACACATTTCCGCGGAAAGCATGGGTTTCAGGATTTTCTGTATCGGATATTATCATTCTTAATTTTCTTATATATAATAATTCTACAATATTTTTAATATCTCGAACTCTTTTGTATAAATTTATTTATTTTTTTGTTCAATTAATCATACATATTTTTGTTTTCGGTATTTATGTTTGACACAATTCATTATATATGAAGTTCAGCTTTTTTGTTCCAGACCTGTGTCATGTATGATACTATGTTTCATTTGAAATTGATTTATATATCATGTTAACCCATTAACGCTAAAAATAAAAAAACAAATATAAATATATCTATATTCACTTAATTATCTGAATTCACTGCAATATGTTGAAAAACTTAAATGAAAAATATTTAAACGTAATTTTTTGTTCAATAGAATATGGACGGAGCAGTGCTTTCCAGCTATGTGGCGCAAAGCAGTCATAGTTACGATCCCGAAACCCGCGAAAGATCCACATAACCCATCGCATTATAGACAAATTGCATTGACAAGCTGCTTATGCAAGTTAATGGAACGCATCGTGAATACAGGCTAGTCTATATTTTAGAGGAAATCGCATATCTTTCAAAATTTCAGAGTGGTTTTCGCTGCACACGAATAACTATGGATAATGCTTTGATGCTTGAAACTGTAGTTAGAGATTTTTTTGTTACAAAAAAACACTTAGTCTTTATATTTTTGGACATTGACAAAGCTTACGATAGGGCATGGCGCTACGGTATTTTGAGACATTTGTATAAAATGGGATTACGTGGAAACTTACCGCTTTTTATCAAAAATTTTGTAGGAAGATCTTTGAATGTTAGAGTTGGAGACGTTTTATCTGATGACTTTCCTCAATATGAGGGTGTTCCTCAGGGTAGTGTGTTGAGTGTTATTTTGTTTATATTAAAAGTAAATGAAATTGTGCAACAACTACCTCAATATGTACATGGATCATTGTATGTGGATGATTTTCAGATCCACTGTGCTTTATTTAATAAGTCTTTTATAGAAATACAGTTGCAAACAGCAATAAAAACGATTACCAACTGGTGTGATAAAAATGGTTTTGTGTTGTCTGCTCAGAAAACAAATTGTCCATTTTTGTAAACTTCGTGGAATACATCCGCATCCTGAAATTTTTCTCGACGGAACATCTATACTGTTGGTATCGGAGGCAAGTTTATAGGCATTATTTTAGACGAAAAGCTATCTTTTCGGCCACATATTTTAAATCTTGGAACATAAATGTAACAAAACATTAAATCTTTATTAAAATTTTATCAAAAACTACATGGGGTGCAGATTTTTCATCACTTTTAAAAATCTATAAAGCTTTAGTTTTATCTAAACTAGAATATGGATGTACTATTTATGGATCAGGAAGGAAAAGTTTGTTACTGACTCTTGACACAATCCACCACCAAGGATTTCGACTTATCAGGGCATTCCGAACATCTCCAGTCCAGAGTCTTTATATCATCAACAAAGAACCGGAATTGAGGCGCCTAGCACTAAAGTTCTATTTCAAAATAAAAAGTAATAGTGAGCACCCAATGCATAATAAAATTCTTCAGCTTGCCTTTGGTATGTTTTATGCTAATAAAAAGTCATATATACTATTGGATGGGGTAGCTAGGATTATTATAAAACGTTAAAGCAAGGTAGGTGCCCAACGATAAAGTACAGTTGTATATATATATATATATCAATTATTTTATCAATTCTTGGTACTGAAATTCATAACACAATGATAAGCAATTCAAGTTATACTCATATAAATCACCT
>BGPR01013986.1:0-36664 GCA_013235015.1 Araneus ventricosus | reverse complement strand
CCCGGGGGGGGGGGCTATCGGGCTACAGCCCTCCCTCCCCAGAGCCAAGCCAGAATTCTTGATATTATTTAAAATCATTAAAACTGTTTTTTCTTAATTTCCCTCTTTAAAAAAATAATAAAAACGTTTCAAAATTGCTTTCTAGCTTGGACAGGCTCGAAAATTTTCCTATTTTTGTAGTCGTTCCTCTTGTAGCTTTGACGCGGTCGAAGACATTTTTTGGATAGTTATTTCATTGTAATTTTTATTAAATTATCGAAAGTATTGTATTGTTCTTTATGATTCTTATTGTCAGGTGAGTAAAGTCTGTAAAGTTAAAGAGTTTTGGTTTACTTTAGCCTTGAGGTTTGACATTCGTCACGGCGATACAAAATTTTTTATGGCCTCCGCCCCCCCCCCCCCCCGAATCCTAGATTCGCCACTGCTAGAGACATATCTGAGCGGAGAAAAAAAAGGTATATGTGTTCTATTCCATGTATTAAAGACATTTCCGAAATAATTCTATAAGTCGTAGTTTCACATGCTTGCATTTTTGAGAAGCTTAGCATAATCTTTTTTCTGTAAGCTTGTGCTTATCCAGTTTCCAAAGGAATGATAGCTGAGAGAAAACCTTTGATAGGAGTCATTTTGATACAAGTATCATGTTTAAAAAATCTTCTAGTTTGCTTTTTAGAAATGAGATGGCGCTGCGTGTGGCCTAACAACTACTTTCCTACTTTCGCCTTGGGATTTTCCAGTAGAGGAGCTCTGTTTTTTAGCTAGTTTTTGTTTCTTTCTTACTCCAACTAACTGATTTTATTTCCCGTTTTAAGAAAGAGTTGAATTATTTATTACATTCCATACATTTTTCAGTTGCAGTCCTGTTTATTATTTTAAATTGCAAATTAAATTTTATGTATACATTTTTTTTTATTAAATCTTTCTGTGAACGGACAACTTACTACTTTACTCCGTTCGCATATTTTAAAATATTGAATACCCAAGGACTAATTATAGAAAAAAAGAATATGGAGGCCTTTCTCGGAGGGTGCCTTTTTTTTTTTTTTTTTTTCTTCTCTTGGCCGAATTGGATCGGCAATTTTTCTAGTCCATATCCTGATGGCAATTTTACTTAATTTTTAAGCAGATTGAAACGAATTTTGGAATGTATATTTGTAATAATCTCACTTAATTTTATTTCAAATTGTAATATTATATATTTTCAAGTCTTAATGTATTCCAAAATCACTTTTTTTAAACTCCAGCTTCTATTTCCCGCTCTGGAGGTTTATTAAATCTCTCGTCTTGGCATATTTATTACTAAAAGAATATTTTAATCGTTTCCACTCGCACACAACTCGCGAAATCGGCGACTTATTGTCGCCATGCATTTTCCCTAAAATACTTACGTAATATACTAAAAATAGCTATTATTCCCTTCACTTTGATCACGTGTCTATCTGTTAAATCCGTACCTGAGAAAAAGCAAGGATCTTCTGTTCACTTTTGGCTTGAAACCTTATACTAAGATGTACGTACATTCCGTCACTCTCCCATAATAAAAGAAATTAGTTAATTACTCGGCCTGTTTTATTTTGTTTAACGACTAAAATAACGAAAACATTTCATATTTTTTTGAACTAGGGGATAACAGCCTTTATTGCTAAAAATCCCTAAACCTCGTATCTCTCGGAAATACAATTCAAGTCAAGTCTAATCATACAGATTCTTAAATAGGCAAAATAAAATCTGAAGCAATAACATTATCTAAAGGCACAGCAAGTAACAACTCCTGTAATTTTCAATCATCCACAGGAGGCTTATTCTTTAATTCTTTTTTATTTACACAGCAAATCGTACTAATGTAACTCTTAAAACCTTAACTTTTTTTAATGGTCGTTTTTGCACCCCCACCTCTTACGGGGTTGCCGCCTTCTCGGTACGGCCCTGCCAGGCCCGGGTTATTAAGTAGGCAATGTAGGTATCTGCCTATGGGCCCGGGGGCCCCGAGATTATTATTATTTTAAAATTATTTTCAGGGCCTTCATTTGATTTTTAAGAGCTGTGTACTCGGAGTTACTGATATTAAAATGAAGTATCGTTTACTTTTCAGATCGTTATTCTTGGAATTTTTTTCATGTTTTCCAATTCGTTAACAGATAAATGTGTCACATGTCGAGAATCCTGACAAATTTTGCATTAGAATTTGTGTCTAAAAAGTTTTGTAATTTTTTTGACCATTTTATTTTAAATTACTTTTAAATTTTACTGAAACCATTTTTTTTAGGATGACGCGCGCAAAAAAAAAAAGTTATTTTAGTTTGTCATGATATTTGTCACTAAAAAACTGCTTATATAGAAATTAAATTAAAATCGATTAAAAAAATATCTGGTTTTGGAAGTTGGGGTGGGGTCCCCGAAACTTACATTGCCTATAGGGTTCTGTGTCCGATGCGCACAGGCGCATTTCCGCACATCATTAACTAGTGGAATTTGCGCACACATTGTAGGTTTACTGGATCCCAATTACCTTTGGTAGGAAAACATGGCGAACAACTAGAGGGGCAATAGAGAATGCATACTTAAGAGAGTGATTAATGTGTGAGGGTTCTTTTCTATGAGATAATCACCATTTTCCCAAGGGAAAATTGATAATTACATTATTTATGTATTTTCAATTTATTTAACATAACGATTAATTTATACGGATTATTTATTATTTAATTTAAATTATATCTGTATTAGTCACTTGTTTGAAAATAACACTTATTAAGGTCCTTAGCATTTTCCACGGAAGCACCGTTGTTTTATCAGGGGCACGAAGTGTCATTCTTCTACTGACATTGATTGATTGTCGTATGTCAAAGGTTTTCAATGCGCCAAAGCCAAGCCAAATCATATAGATATCGATAAAGTTTACAATACCGCAACCTTTACAACGCTTGTGCGCAAAGAACACTACTTAATGACTTATCGCAAATGCGACTGTGCGCAAGTTCCACAATACCGCCTATAGGCCCCTACAGTGGTTAATCTACTGGCGGATAGCCTTCTAGTAAGGTCTCGGCTTCGGCATCGAATCGCGGGTTCCAGACACTGTTCAGACGGCCATTCGCGGCTGATCCAAGCCAACACACGCCACGCAAGGGATCGAGCCAAAAGGTGAGAGACGATTGGCGTGGCGAGGGGTGGTCCGTCGAATGCTCAACTTTTTCTGGCTTGGAGCTGTCGTGAATTGCAGGCCGTCCGCCAGTGATCCTCTGTGTTTATGGTCTAGTGCGCGATAAATCTGCCGTCGAGAGTGTTAGATTGCAAAAATTGCATCTACATCATTTTTCGGTTTTATCAGAGTTTTTCAAGATGGGAAAACACACACAGCAGAACCTGTAGCATAAAACAATGTAACATAAACAATAATTTACATCAATTTGCAGCACAAAATATTTCGATGTGTGAGAGAAGATGCAGATGGTCAAACACTAACTGCAGGCTTTGAAAGAGGTGATACGCACCCATTAATCAGGATCACTGATGAGAAAAAATGTCCATGCCACCAAGTAGCATAGTTTTTAATACAAGGAAGCAATCACAGCTTTTTTTTTTATGAAAACCATATTAATTCACAGATTGTTCTGGAAATGCACTGTAGAACACACCTTCATACATGTTAAACTTTCCATCACAGTTGTTTCGCATACTGTTTTCCTTAAAGGAACAGTCAGAGACGCCAAAGCTTATTAACGCAAAAATTCATACGCGGAACAAGATGGCGAGTAAATAGTCCCGTTGAATAAATTTGATTTATAATTTAATAAAGTTCAAACATTAAAGGAAAAGACATCAAAAGTCAAGACAATTAATATTAAGTCGAATACTAAGTAAATAATTAAGAAAAATTTAGATATTTAATAAAACTGATAAAAATTACCTTTAAATTTCAAAAGTTGCCAAAGATGCCACAAGATACGAAAGAAACTTAGGTGGCAAAGATTTAAATAATTAAAATTACTGATAAAACCGAAAAATGATGTAGATTCAATTTTTGCTATCTAACAGAGAGTTACCTCGCATTGATGTGTGGTGGAAGTTTGACGAGTGGAGTGCCGACTCGCGTGTCGTCCTCGTCATCTGACCGCGGTTCAAATTGGCGAGGTCCGTTCTAAAATTGCCCTCGTTTAGTTTCGAAATGGTACGTTAATTTAACTAAAAATTCGCATTTTTGTTGGCAATGTGTTGTACTAAAATATACAAGAGATTGTCGTGCGCATCGTTTTCTTTAATAAACATTTATTGACTTTTAACTCCAAAATATCTCCTTATCCTGTTTAGAAAAATATTTCATTGTGAATTATTTATTATGTCACCATGGCACATGCGTAGCATTTTAAAAGATACATTTGAGCTCAGTGTTATATGATTTTGGCAATTTTACTATACATACTTTCATTTTCATATTTATCAAGCATCTAAAGTTACTGGTCTGATAAACGAATAGATCATTCGCTACTCTACTTGGCAACGTAGAAGTTCTGGCTCGGTAATTTCCTTTGTTTTTGTATTATTAAAAATTTAATTATGCAGCAGAAATCTGTTCCACAGAATTTAAAATGAAAATTGGCTTTTAGGAAAATAAATTAATCTTTTTTAAATTTAAACATTCAAATCTATTTTTCCCCGACTCTAATATTATTTATGCTTAGAAGATCAACCGGTAGATACTTCAAAATGCATCTAATACATTTTATGTTTCATATCTGCGGGCTGTGTCGAACATACTCCAGCGATGCCTGTGAACCAAGCATGCTGCGATGTTTTATCGCATTGGAAACGATGGACAATTCTAGATATATAATCTACTTTTCTGCTTCCCCCAAAAAATCCATTCGGAATCAACCCAATACGATTTTTATTTCGTCCGAATTCTATTTATATAAGGTCCGTAGGGAAGAAAAAAGGAAAAAAAATGAATTGTCTTATAGAGGGGGATTTGCAAACTCTTTATTCCGCTCGCCCTGGGGTGTCTTCATGAATTATGCAGCCGTTTTCTTCTCTCCATTCTTGCAGCCCTTTGTTCCTTTCTTCTCCGGATGAGAGGGAATGAGAGCGTTTTGCATAATTTTTAGTCAAAGAGGCAAGAAAGGGAAATGTAATTATAGAAGAGTGCGTGGCTAAGAAGTAATATTTCATCTTGTGCAAGGAACGGTTTCTATTTTCTATGTTCGCCTTCTTCCCGGGTGGTTTGGGAAGGTAGAACATAATCTCGCGGAAATTATTACATCTGCTTATTTTTTACGGAGAGATGGTAGCGCATGTGCATCTTTATGAATTCTGTATTACTTGTTACTTATTTAATGTGCTTTCCTTTTTCCCCTTTTGCTGCTGCTATCCAGTTATTATTTTGTGACAGATTACGTTTAATTTATTGCAATTTTACTTTCTCGTGTACAAAGAGAAAGTATTGTAATCGTCAAAAAATTCGAACTCGAGATTTTGACGAATCTCCACGTTTTAGACCTCCCTGATTCCGAAAAACACAATTTTCGAATTATGTCTGTGTGTCTGTGAACACGATAACACGAAAACTATGAGAGCTACGGGGATGAAATTTGGTATGTGGTCTTTAAACATAATTTGTAGGTTTCTATCAAATTTTGGACAAAATCCGTCAACGGGAAGTCTGTCTGTCTGTATGTCCGAAGTTAAGCGAACACTATAACTCAAAAACTTGAATAGCTAGATGGATAAAATTTGGTACACAGTTTTATCGTCGTGAATGTAGGTCCGTATAAAATTTTGGGCCAAATCCGTAAACGGGCTGACTGTGTGTCGGTCTGTATAATCGCATACTTGTTTAACTCCATGCGCATGCGTAGTAGTAGAAATGCCTGTGCAAAAAAGGAACAGTCCGAAAACTTGGCAGTTTGCCCAAAACCAATTCTGGCGGCGAGATTTTGTGAGGAAGCACACATTTAGGGCGTCTCGTTTTACTTGCGTACTGGAAGCAATCTCTGCGCATGCGCAAGCTGTTCAGCAAGCAAGCTATTCTCCTGTTTTCTTCTCCGCACGCGGAACTTGCATTGCTAGTTTGATAAAAAAAAAATTGCGAAGTTTTAATACATACGCATCTTTTTGAATATGATTCTTCACCTCAATATTTTACTATCACTATAATCTACAATGAAAAACCTTCTCATAGTCATTGTATTCTGGGTTACAGTTGGTTCGAACTTTTTATCAACGCAGGGGGAAGGGAAATGACAAATGTTTGAAAAGTATACGAGAAAGTTTAGGGGAGGCCACTCCCGCTGATTTACAGAGAAATGGTAGCGCGTGCGCATGTTTATGAATTGTGTATTACTTGTTACTTATTTAATGTGCATTGCTTTTTCCCCTTTTGCTGCTTCTATCCGGTTATTATTTTTTGACAGATTACGTTTATATAATTTATTACTTTTTGAAGTTATAATCGTGAAGATTTATGTAGCTTCTTGTATGCTTTTTACTTTCTCGTGTACGAAGTATACAAAGAGAAAGTATTGTAATCGTCGAAAAATTCCAACTCGAGATTTTGACGAATCTCCACGTTTTAGACCTCCCGGAATCCGAAAAACACAATTTTGGGATCATGTCTGTCTGTGAACACGATAACTCGAAAACTATGAGAGCTACGGGGATGAAATTTGGTATGTGGTCTTTACACATAATTCGTAGGTTTCTATCAAATTTTGGACAAAATCCGTCAACGGGAAGTCTGTCTGTCTGTCTGTATGTCCGAAGTCATGCGAACACTATAACTCAAAAACTTGAATAGCTAGATGGATAAAATTTGGTACACAGTTTTATCGTCATGAATGTAGGTCTGTATCAAATTTTGGGCCAAATCCGTCAAAGGGTTGACTGTCTGTCGGCCTGTATAATTTACCATTGAAACCAATCCTATCTCCACGCGCATGCGTACGGTAGCAATCGTCTGTGCTCCCGAAAGGAACGAATTACGTCAGTTTGACCTTGAGACGGCAAGAGTGAAACCTAGCAGTGTGCGATAGATGCGTTTTAATCGGTACGCATCTCTTTGAATTCTTTACCTAGATATTTTTCAATCACTATAATGAAAAACCTTCTGATAGTCATTGGATTCTGGATAACAGTAGGTTCGAATTTTTTTAGCCACGCGGGGGAAGGAGAAACGGCACCTTTTGGGGGAAGTATACGAGAAAGTTTAGGGGAGAACACTCCCGCTGGTTTTTTTATTGTCTTTAACCTATAACAGAAAAATAACGGAAATCAGTGAATTTTTTTTTACTGCATTATAATTGCTGCATTGCAACTGTAGAAATTTTATTCATATGAAGAAACACCTTGGCTATATTTTTACACGGAGAAGTTATATGGAGAAAATTGAATTTTTTTCTTGAGTTCATAATTTTTATCGTATCGTATAATGGTTTAATTTAAAATACGACATTTAATACAATTTTAGTTTCATTTCTCACTGCTGCTTTTATGCCTCCAGGCAAGTTGACGGGATGACATTTATTTAAAATGGAATCGTGCAATTTTGCCCGCACGCGAAATTAGACTCGTTTCCCAGCTGATACCTTTTTTAATTAAGAAAGGAAGTCTCCGTTTCATCGTAGTTTCCATCTGTTATGAACTAATTTTGAATTTTATCAATTAAAGCACGAAAAAGCTGTAAACATAAAAAAAAATATTGATTTTGGACATGCATTGTGAACGGAAGTAAACATAAATAAAATATGAGCGCACCGGAAGCGCAATTGTTGGTTAGAAATCGCGTGGAGAATTCTGTTTACACTGTGTGTGGGGGGGGGGGGTAAAGGAGATTTTTTTAAATTTATTTAAAATTTTTTATTTTGTAAGGTGTACGCCGGTATTATAAAACACAGGTACTGTTTAGCAACGGATTGACTACCACTTTGGGACGATTTTACACGGGAAAGGGGTGTCAGGCGATGAGTCATATGATCACATTTCCGGAGTTCTTTGTTAGATCACGCTCAGTAAAATGTAAACATCACCCTTCCATTCTTCACTTTCCGCCTATTTTGATGAAAATAACTCCATCCGGCGCATGCGCAAAAGCGCGGAGGTTTTCCGAATCCGTTGCTAAACAATATGCCCGTATCAGGCGCAGAATGATTTTGAAATGGAATTTTAAGTTAAAAAGGTAAAGATAGACTCGTTAGTAACTGGTTTTTAAAAATTTTTTTGTCCTGGCATAAATAAACCATAGATATTGAAGAAAGAATGCGATGACTGTATAAACTAGACTGATATATATAAAAAAAACTACAAAATCATGACAATAGTGCAAATCAAGATGATCATTAAGGAAACTACAGTTGTTTGTACCTCAAGGAAATTGTTGCTATCGTAAAGTCTTGATTATCCGTTTTGAGATGTCCCTGGTATGTACATGAAGGATTTTCTTTTAATTAATTTTATAAATCCTACATTTGCAGTTACATTGCAAAGACATTAACGTTATCTTATATAAAAAATGAACGTCTTTAAAAACTACTTTGAACTTTTTATTTTCTGTTTGTAGAACATTTACTGTTATTTAGACTCAGTGTCACTCATCTGCAATATAAAAGTTACATGCGATTTTGTAACCTATGGATAACTCATGGTTTATAAAATATGCAGTTTTCTTTTTAAAACACAAATATATACAAGAGAATTCCTTAATCATTGGTGTTTATACTTTTTTACCGTTTCAAAGATAAGGTTTAAAATGCAAAATTTTTTAGGAGCTTTTAAGCTGCTTTTTCAAGACGAAGGTTGTTTTTCCATTGCCTCTTAAAAAGTATGCCAGTGTCTTTTACTATCATTTCCAGGGTTTTGTGTGAGAGAATGTTAAAATTCTACCCTTAAACTGCTTTAATCCGTGCTGGAAAAGCATTTTAGTTGTAAAAAGTAGACTTTACTTATCTAGAGAAATAAAGAAAAGAAATATTTCTTCTATCCTCCCTTCCAAACTTTTTAGTGAAGATTCCGTTAATGTATCTTTCGGATTCTTTGTGCGACTGGATTAAAGAAAAATCTCTTAAGCTGTTTAAGGAAAAGATATTTGCATTTTTTTTGTTAGTAGTCTTGGAAAATAACTTCACATTTAATGAGGTGATTTTTGGTAGTGCTTGCCGTAAACAAATTCCAAGAAGTCGTTTTCAATTAAAGATTTACAAATAACTTTTTAAATGCATTCCGTAAAAAAAATGGCTTTCATGCAAATAAATTGGATTGCTCTTACAGTGTGGGTCACACCCCATAATGAGATTATGTGTGGTCTTGAAAATTAGCATCGCTTCCTTTTCTCAAATTCATAAATACAAATTGAAGGTACGCGTAAGGCAACACGGTGTTTCCTTTCTCATTGTTGAATAGCCCTAAATATTGCTACGAACCTGGAATGCCGCTTCCCGGCAGTAGTTATCTTATGGTTGGGAAGAGACATTTACAGAGGATCTTACTAACTATCGAGGGAGGTCACCCAATGACTCCCTTGGCGACTTTGGAGATAAAACGAAGATGCTCAAAAATGCTAGAATTTTCGCGATATCTCTCATAGGAGCCGAGATCCGGATTTCTACAGAGATTTACGTGTGACGTCACGCCCTGTCGGGAGGACCATAAATAGTTGGAATTGCTGAATGTCTTTGAACATGTGTTGATTGACTGCAATTGTCTTTGGAGTGCGAACGCATTTGGAATCTCTCTTTGGAGTTTTATCCGCAGTGCGAACTGTTAATCTGTTAGACGCCGATCGGTATTGAAAGTGGTGTTGTTATTATTAGTGAATTGCTATCTATTTGTCTGGCTAATTTGTGTAAGTGCTTTTTTTACTTTCTCGTATACGAAGAGAAAGTATTGTAATCGTCAAAAAACTCGAAATCGAGATTTTGACGAATCTTCACGTTTTAGACCTCCCTGAGTCCGAAAAACACAATTTGGGAATCATGTCTGTCTGTATGTGAATACGATAACCCGAGAACTATTAGAGCTACGGTGATGAAATTTGGTATGTGGTCTTTAAACATAATTTGTAGGTTTCTAAAAAATTTTGGACAAAATCCGTCAACGGGAAGTCTCTCTGTCTGTCCGAAGTCATGTGAACACTATAACTCAAAAACTTGAATAGCTAGATGGATAAAATTTAGTACACAGTTTTATCGCCATGAATGTATGTCCGTATAAAATTTTGGGCCAAATCCGTCAAAGGGTTGACTGTCTGTCGGTCCATATAATTTACTTTTGAAAAGAATCCGTCGGCAATCTTCTGTGCATGCGAAAGCTATGGAGCGAATTACGTCAGTTTGTCCTTGAGTCGTCAAAGAGCGGAAAATCAGTACGCATCTCTTTGAAATTGATTCTTTATCTAGTTTTTACTTGCGCACTGGAAGTAATTGATCACTGTGCATGCATTAGCGGCGCTTGCTAGAAAATAAATACTGCTAAGTTTTAATACATAGGCATCTCTTTGAATCTGATTCTTCACCTAAATATTTTACAATCGCTATAATCTACAATAAAAAAACCTTCTGATAGTCATCGGATCCTGGGTTACAATAGGTTCGAATTTTTTTATCCACGCAGAGGGAGGGGAAATGACAAATTTTTGAGAAGTATGCGAGAAAGTTTAGGGGGGCCACTCCCGCTGGTTTCAGTGCGAAAAGTTTAGAAAATTCTGGTTTCATTATTAATAAAAGGAAACTGTTTAGTTTGATTTTTATTTGCTCCTTTTCTTCGAATGGCAATTCTGATTTCACTCCTGATTGTTGTTTTCCTTTCATTTTAAGAAGATTAAGCAATCTATTCATCTGAAATGAAATCGCAGACGGCGCTTCTGGCGGAAGTCCAGCTCCATTCACGCTCTTCTTTCGATCCTTTTGGCAGCTGTTGTCCTTACCACGCTCCGCTCTTCTTGCTGTTGGTTTATTTATTTGTTTTCCTTGGCTTCACTTATGAGACATTGTAACACGTACATCTGCAGACGCCATTTTTTGCTTGATTTCTGTCGTTTTTACTTTCTCGTATACGAAGTACCTATACAAAGAGAAAGTGTTCATGAAGTTCGAACTCGAGATTTTGACGAATCTCCACGTTTTAGACCTCCCGAGACCGAAAAATACAATTTTTGAATTATGTCTCTGTGAACACGATAACTCGAAAACTATTTCAGCTATAGGAATAAAATTTGGTATGTGATCTTTACACATAATGTGTAGGTTTCTATCGAATTTTGGACAAAATCCGTCCTCGGGATGTTCGCGTTCATGTGAACACTATAACTCAAAAGGTTGGATAGATAGGTGGATAAAATTTGGTACACAGTTTTATCGTCATGAATGTAGGTCCGTATAAAATTTTGGGCCAAATCCGTCAAAGGGTTGATTGTCTGTCGGTCTGTATAACCGCACTCGGTTCTCCTTAATTAGTTTTCATCATATTGAACCAGCGAGAGTGGTCTCCCCTAAACTTTCTCGTATACTTCTCGAAAAAGGTGCTGCTTCCCCTCCCCCCTCGTGGATAAAAAAAATCGAACTTATTGTAACCCCCGGATACGATGACTATCAGAAAATATTTAGGTAAAGAATCAAATTCACAGATGCGTTCCGATTTAAATGCGTACCGATTTCTACTCTTGCTGGTTGAGGGAAAAAGTCGCATAATCCTCCCGCGTGCACAGATTGCTACCAGTACGCATGCGCAGGAGGAATCAGATGAAAAAGAAAAGCGTCAAGCAGGAGTCAATAAATATTGTGCACAGAAGATTGCGTCCAGTACGCATGCGCGTGGAGATGGCGGATTCGTTGGAGATGCGATTATACAAACCGACAGACAGTCAACCTTTTGACGGATTTGGCCCAAAATTTTATACGGACCTGCATTCATGACGATGAAACTGTGTACGAAATTTTATCCATCTAGCTTTTCAAGTTTTTGAGTTATAGCTTTCACATGACTTCGGACATAAAAACAAACAGACTTCCCGTTGACGGATTTTGTCCAAAATTTGATAGAAACCTACAAATTATGTTTAAAGACCACATACCAAATTTCATCCCCGTAGCTCTAATAGTTTTCGAGTTATCGTGTTCACAGACAGACATAATTCGAAAATTGTGTTTTTCGGACTCAGGGAGGTCTAAAACGTGGAGATTCGTCAAAATCTCGAGTTCGAATTTTTTGACGATTACAATACCTTCTCTTTGTATACTTCGTACGAGAAAGTAAAAAGGATCGTTTCATCGCCAATACTCTCAGGATATTTCGTTTATTTCAAAGATCATATTTGACCATTAAAGGATTATCTCATGAACATTGAAAAGGAATCTTCGCAGTATCCAAAACACTCGTCTTCCGAAGATAAAAGGCTGTTTATCTCTCAGAACACTTTTAAGCGTTAAGCGTTAAATGCCGGACCCTTATCAGGTGATTGAAACGTCAAGTTTTACAATTCGAGTAGCTTTTTTTCCCCTCTTTTTTCTATGAATGAATCTTTTGATTTTCTTTATTTTATTGATCAAATACAGTCTTTTTCTGAAAGTAAAATTCTACTATTTCCAAGTATTCCGTTTTGAATACGATAAGAACTAATTGATGCTTTTGGAAGACAATTTCGCTTCCGTTTTTTAAAACTTTTTCAACGTTTATAATAAAGATGGGAGGATTTAAAAGTTGATGACATGGCGATCTAGCTTTTCGAGATTGTGCTCACCTTCAAATTCGTAGTTTTATTTTAATAGAAATCGAGTGCTCTGAAACGTCTTTAGAGTGTGCCATTGCAGTCGGAAGTTTAGCTTTAAATTTATATTAGCTTAAGTGTTCTCTGACAAATATTCCTATCACGTATGAGTAACAACGTCTCAGAACTACGTTAGAATTTAAATTCAATAAAAGAATAACAGCTACAACAGTATTCAAAAAACTTACTCAAGGAAGCATCAAAATTTAATTCGTCGCCATCATTTAAAAACAAATAATAATCCATTAAAGTATCAAAACAAACATATAAATGATTCTCTAATCTTGCGCGTAACCATAGCATACAGAACTGGATTTTGAAAAAGTGTTTTAGAACTACAGTGGAGTCTCCCTATAACGAAATCACTTGGTTCCAGTTGCAAGATTCGTTATAGAGAAAATTTCGTTATACGGAGATTAGAGATGTTTGCAGTTATTTAAGTAAATGTTACAAACCTTTTAGTATGTGCGATAAGTTCAAAAATATTTAATTATGACTTTCAATTAAAAATGAAGTCATATTTATTATAAATTTGTTAAAATTATGCTAATTTTTATTGTATAAATAAAATGCTCAAAAGTGAAGACAATTCACCAATTTAGAGAATAATATGTACTAGTACGGATAAACATAAAATGCGCATTGTCGCATCCATTTGCTGTTTCCATCCACATTCCACCCGAATTATTGGAATCTTGACCCGTAGAAATGTTGCTCCCTCTGTAGAAACCCAGATCCCCACAACTGCATTACCCTTCACATAGCATTCTATTGTTATGTGTTATCACTGGAATGAACAATGCGAGTGGTTCCAGAACCAGGCACGTGCGAGCGATTTGTTTGCGCAGAAATTAGCAACTTTCTTCAAAAATGGCAAAAATCGAAAAGATAAAGGCCTGAAAAAATTCGTTATAGGGAGACAACCACTTCGTTATATGGAGAATATTTTGAATGTTATTTAACATTCCGATTAAGAATTTTGTTATAGGGAGAAATTCGCTGTAGGGAGACTTCGTCGTAGGGAGATTCTACTGTATTTTATATTGTGAGTTAACATGAACAATGGTCCCACGTTGGGCGCCAAATATGACACCAGCTAGTTCTTTCAAAATCATTTAAGGTATGTGCCTACCCTAAAATCGCCGTTTTCACGAAAATTTTCGAAATTTCTTTTTATTATTTTCCATTAAAGCCCATACATTTAGGATTCCAAAAATGGTTTACTTTAGTTTCTTCGATATTTAGAAGCAAAGTTATTGCCTAAATTATGAACCAGAAGTGAAAGTTTCGAAACCAAAACTAAATCATTGAATTGTAAACAACGCATCTAATGATCTATTTCTTTACTCTTAAACAATGTAAATGCAGAATTTACTTTTTAAATAAAGAATTAAGTTTTATTTATTTATTTATTTATCATTGTTTTATACGCATCTGGCAACTGCTTCTCTACTTACGGGATATTTTATCTAAAGAAAATTTTGCTCACTGCAAACACTGTTATTAGGTACTAAGATAGCAGTTTTATTATTCAACACAGGCGATATAAGGCTGATATCTGTATTTAAGCATCTGAATGTAAAACTTGAACTAGAAATTATTAAAAAAACTACATAGAAATTGATTTTGAGAAAATTAAGAAATCAAATCGACAAGTAGAACCAAAAACAAAATTATCAAGAAAAAGATTAAAAGCTAGAAAAAAATAAACATTAATTAAAAATTAAGTCAAAGAAGGCTTGACTTACAAATACTGTGAATTTTACGTTGTTAAAATATGTATATAATTTTTTGTGGGACTTTAAAATCTTTATTTGCGTTTTCTGGAAAACTGTCATTTTCATTTTTTTATATTGCGATAAATCTCATTTCTTAAAAAGTTTTTAATATATTGAAATGAAATTTTACCACTGTGTTCTATACATCTGTAGGTATGTTGTGAACCTCAAAATATAACTTGAAAGTGTATAATTATTTATTTTAGAGCTGTTTTATTTCAAAAATTGATAGTTTTTTCTCGTAAAAACCTATTGCATATACAAATTTTGGTATATCTCAGTAACTTTAAGTGGTACTTTAAATATTCTGCTACACGACACAGGTAAATGTGTAACAAATATATTATTGAAACAAAAAGTGAAATACATGGGTTAGAATTTGTTATAGGACGTTAGGCGTAAACGTCAATTTTTACTAAATTTTGACCAAAAATGGCCAAAATTTCAAAAATTAAATTTTCCTTCACTAAAATGGTATTTGAATTCACAGTTTTATGTACTATTATAACTGAAAACATAAATGTTGAATAAAAAATTCCTTTTTTTCGAAAAAAGTGCTCCGAAGGCACATACCTTATTACTTTCACAAAACACAAACATATACTCACAAAGGATAAGCATTTACGTCAATTTCTAACTATTAACAAAGGTTTTCTGATCTGGGGCCCAGTGCCGGATTAAGCTCTGTGAGGCATATTTTATATACACATCTGTATATTTTTTTTTTATCGATTTTAATTTAATCTTTATATAAGCAGTTTTTAAGCAACAAATATTTCGACAAACTGAAATGGCAAGACATTTAGTTTCGGGTCAACTTCAAAAGAGTTGGTTTCGATATGTCCCGTACAAAAAATTTTAATTTAAAAGTAATTTTAAACAAAATAGTACAGAAAAGATTTTTAAAACAATTACATCTCTTTTTAACGCATTCTAAGTACTCAAACTGAAAGTTTACCAGGGACGTTTAATTGCGAGTCATTCCGCCAATTGGGAAAAAAAAAAAATATTGGACGGTGCTGATCTGCAAACACATTTGAAAACTTGAAAAAATCCTAAGTATAATGCTCTGAAATTTAAAAGACACTGATTTTTATTTGAATTTGTTGGAGTGCGTGGTCCTTGTAAATCAAATGAAACCCCCCCCCCCCTAAAAAAACAAATTGCGGAGCCCATAGGCTGTTGCCTACTTTTCTTATTTAGTAATCCGGCCCTGCTGGGACCGTGGACACAGGCCTCACTCCTTTGCGTCACAACTCTGACTGGCTTGTTACAGAACAAAGCCTATTATCATGAAAACTAATATAAAGGCCGCAGTGGCCTAGTGGCTTGACACCCGATTCTACTGAAGATCCGCCGTGTATGGGGCCTGTTGCACGCTAAATCATACGTAGTGGCCAAACGTCCTCCCGTTGGTGTGGCGATTAAGTTTGGAGAGGGGGATGCCAGCTCGCATGTCGTCCTCGTCATCTGACCGTGGTTCAAAATAACAAGGTCCGTCCCAAAATAGCCCTCGTGTTGCTTCAAAATGGTACGTTAATATAACTAAACTAAACTAAACATAAAAATTAATAATGATGATAAATAATGAATTGGTTTTTAAAAAAACGTAGCTAGTGTCATAATATGTATTAAATTTTAAACGCATATGAATGAATGCAGCACAATAAATAACTAAAGATCGAAGAAATCAATCGCGCAATAAAATAGACAGCTGCAAGCAGATCTGATGACCCGTATTCTCACTCCGCACCTTTGAGAGTCGCCGAAGTTCTATCAATGCCGAGATCGGATGCATGACTGATTTCTTGGGTTTATGATTGTGTAAACCCAAATATGAAATAAACGAGCTGAATTTAAAAATAAGATTCAAGCTTTTATTAAGCATAATTAAAAACTCTTAGATTCAATTTCAAAAATGCACAACATGTCTTATCAGACATCTACTAAGAGATTCATGAATAATCTGAAAAACTAGACTGAAACATTTCAAACGTAAGTAAAACTCCCCCTAACTACTGAGCATGCCGAAGTCTAGACACACCCAATAGTTTCTGAGCATGCTTGCAAGGGTGAACACCCACTGTTAACTGAGAACGTCAGTCAATGCATCTCAATGGCTGCTGTTTGTTTACATCAGACATTGAGATGTAGATGAAGGTGAGGAAAGTTTAACTTACTTTAGATTAACACAAAAATAATTTGTAGTACTTATACATTTAAACTTATAATTTAATATATATTAATTTAAATATGGCCAAAACAAAAATTAATTTATCTAACATGATTTTGTTTATGTATCTTCCGAACGTCTTTTCTCGAGTCATTCACTTTTCCCTGCTTGTGTAGCGATCTTGCCGAGCAGCTGCACTTCAGGGGCTGTGATCGTGGAATAAATCTTTACGTCTGATGTAAACTATATTAAGTAGCAATCTTAACATTTTACAGGAGAACCAAAAGAGGCTCCAGAGCACAATGCATTGCAATGCGCAATTTACTTTTTGAGGGCGGTTATCTTTTCTGTTCTATTCGCTTTACAGCACTTTGCCCATTTGAAGATGCGGCCGGGATAATGCAGATGCGATAACATCAAAAATAAGCAAAATTGGACAGAAGATAGTTTACCTCTCAGGTAGAGAAATATATGCACGTTATCAGTATTTCCGTGAATGTTCTTATTGCTGGCATTTTTCATTGTATTTCAAACACCGGACACTACTTTATACATTGGTTAAAAGATTGAAGTTATTTAGTTGTATTTACGTCCCGTTTTGAAGTAACACGAGGGTTATTTTGGAACAAGACTTCTTAATTTTGAACCGCGGCCAGAGACGGCACCTGATCTGGCAGCCTCCACTCTCCTAACTTCTACACCATACCAACGGGTGGGCGCAGGACCCCTTACGTATGATTTAGCTTGCAACAGGCCCACTACACGACGGATCTTCAGTGGAATCGGGTGTCGAACCTGGAACCCTCCGGCGCCAAAGCCGAGACATTGCCATTAGACCACCGCGGCCTGCTATAAGGTTGAAAACGAAACGCTAAATCATCATGTGCGAAAACCATCGAGTTATTCTCAATTTTAATATATAACCATAACAAAGACGCTTGCAGCGCCAAAAAAACAATCGAAATTTCTAGTTATTAATTTTTCAATTATTGAAACGAATTGGCAAAGGTCCCAGTAAAATATGACCATCCGAATCCATTTTTGTATTGTTTGTAGCAGTAATGTAATTGCATATTTAGTGCATTACTAATACTATTACAAAGAATTCTTATTGTTTCATGATATATTATTTTAATTTCATATCTAGTTGAAATATATCTTTCTCGCAAGTCTTAGTTTTTTATTGAAAAAAAAGATTTAATTCTGGATTTGTAGGTCGATCGTAACATTGATTAAATCTATTTCAAAATGAGTACATTTTTTAAAAAGCCTGGTATACTTTCTTATGAAAAAAAATTTCCAGTCCAGTTCACTTATCAGTACATTTAGTAACTCTGCTCTTTTCACACTTTATCGCCGATCTGTTACAAACCCGGTGGCTTCGTAATAAATCGATTTCTAAATTGTGCTTCACCCAATCAATCTCTGTCAAAAATGCCGGCAGAGAGAAAAAAATCCAAAACTTTAACACATCCCACCACTATAATTCCTTTTCGTGGTCTAATAAAAGCAGTAGCTTTATCAGAACAGAAGAGAGAAAGAAAAATGAAGCCCCGCAAAATCGACTTTGACCTAGTTTTGTAAACTTTGACTTGATGGCACATTGATCGTCCCCTCTTTAATGTTTAGCTCAAAATGAGGATTTTTTCCCCCTTTTGTGTAATAATATATTTATTAGGTTTGCCCACGCGTGCTCGTGATATTCGGTTGCGTTTCAGGCAGTTGTACAGAGTGTCCGGGAATTGCTGGACACTTTTCAAAAGTTATTAATAATAATCAGTGGCGAATCCAGGATTCGGGTCTGCGGGGGGCTGAGGTCATAAAAATTTTGTATCGTAGTGACGAATATCAAACCTCATGGCTTATATAAACCAAAACACTTTAACTTTACAGACTTTCCTCTCCTGGCAATAAGAATAATAAAGAACATTACAATGTGTTCGATAATTTAATAAAAAATACAATGAAATAACTAGACAAAAATTGTTTTCGACCGCGTCAACGCTACAAGTACAAGTGGAATGACTAGAAAAGTAGGAAAATTTTCGAGCCTGTCAAGCCAGAAAGCAATGTTGCCACGAATTTATTATTTTTTAAATGAAAATTAAAAACAAACAGTTGTAGTGATTTTAAATTAAATCAAGAATTTTTGTTTAGCTCTGGGGGGGGGGCTGCAGCCCGATAGCCCCTCCCCTGGATTCGCCACTGATAAGAATAAAACTAATGTTTCAACTACGAAATTTAAAAAAAATAAGAGCGCATTTTAAAAAAAGTTTTTTTTTTTTCCAGATAGGTAAGATTCCGTTTCGGTGGTCCAGGGGGTGGTAAATTCCTAAAAATCAAAAATTTGTTTAGAGCCATTATCTGCGAAAATATTAAAACTGGAAGAAAAAATAAAGCGTGTTTTTGTAGAGAATTTTACACTCTTTAATTTGTTAATTCACATGTAGTTTGAAAACTAAAGAGTTTTCGAGATACTCAAGAAAAACTAAAAATGAAACCAGAAAACGCACATCGGCTTCTGCTGATCGGTAACCATTGCGAGTGGAAATCTCTCGCCGGTGACAGAGACTGAACTATCTAATTAAGATGACTCCTTCTCTACTATAGTTAAGAGATAGCAGAGAAGGGATCATCTATATAGGTAGCCCAGTTTCGCATTTAAAAACATAACTTTTTAAAATCAGGGTTCGTACTCCTCCTGAAATTCCTGAAAAACTCCTGAATTTTGCTTATTTTTTCTAAGAGCCCTGAAAACTCCTGAAAATTGTGTTTTTTTAACCTGGTATTTCTTTTTGTCGCCTGAAAAATTACAATCGAAGAGCAAAAGATAAAATTATGATAAAACATAAAAATATGACTTTTCTATTTTTATTGATAGAAAGTCGCTGGAATCCGGAATTCTTACTTCTGACTGTACTTAGCCCGAAAGAGTCTACTACGCATGTTCCAAGTCACCGCAACCGGGAAAGATTCGATAATTGATATTTAGTATACTTTTTTCCCAATTTTATAAAAATTGTCCACACTACCCCCTTCTCCCCTACAATTGATTTTTTTTTTCACGTTATCTCCTGAATTTTCTGTACTGTACTCCTAAAAAAATCCGTAGAAACTCCTGAATTTTATTATCATATATACAATATGAACCCTGTAAAATGTTCTCTCATTTAAAAAAAAATCGTGGTTGAAACATTATAATTTTTTAAAATTAATTTTTGAAAAGTGTCCAACAATTCCCGGACACCCTGTGCTGAACTTTCCGACAACACGAAATAAAAGTGAGTGAAGAGTGTTGTCCAGTTGATTAACATTTTCGTCAAACAAAAATCTTGTTTACTTAAGAAATTACTCTGTACGGTCACTAATAAGAGGGTCCGCTGACATTAACGATAAGCAATTATATAAGTTTTCTAATGCCTATAACTAGGTTTGATTATTGTACGAGATACAATTTGGGTAGGAATTAGTTGATTAGATTAACATTGCATTATGGGAAGGTTATTTTGGAACGGACTTCGTCATTTTGAACTGTGGTCAATTGACAAGAACGACACGCGAGCCAGGATATCCCCCTTTCTAGACTTCTACACCATACCAAGGCCGCAGTGGCCTAGTGATAAGGTCTCGACCTCGGGACCGGAGGGTCGCAGGTTCGAAACCTCAATTCCACTGAAGATCCGCCGTGTATGGGGCCTGTTGCACCCCAAATCGTACGTAGTGGCCAAACGCCCTCCCGTTAGTGTGGCGCGGAAGTTTGGAGAGGGGTGTGCCAGCTCAAATGTCGTCCTCGTCATCTGACAGTGGTTCGAAATTACGAGGTCCGTCCCTAAATAGCCTTCGTGCTGTTTCAAAACGGGCCGTTAATATAACCTAACCATCTACACCATACCAACGGAAGACTTTCAACTAAAACAGCTGTTTAACTTGTTTCGGATAGGTGTTAACGTGTCGGATTTTTAGTATATTTAAAGCTTCAACTTCACATCACCACGCGAATGCAGCTTCATAGGATAGGAAGAAACTTGGTTTAGGTGTCGTTATATACGGAGGCAGATGTATTGAAGGTTTTATAAATCGGGTTTACTTAGAATTTTCTCCTTTGAAAAATTTAAAATCGTTCGGTTGTTTTCCTTATTGCCTTTATTTGAACGCGTATTTATTTACCGTTAATACACTGGCTGATAAGCAGAAAAAAAATCATTTGAATATGATTGGCATGTTCCCCTCCCCTGACGAGCAATATTCTATGATTCCAATGCAACTTCATAGGATAGGATAGGAAGAAACTTTTTAAGGTGTCGTTATATACGAAGGCAGATGTATTGAAGGTTTTATAAATCTGGTTTACTTAGAATTTTCTCCTGGAAAAATTTAAAATCATTCGGTTGTTTTTCTTATTGCCTTTATTTAACGTTAATTCGTTGGCTGATAAGCAGAAAAAGATCATTTGAATATGATTGGAATATTCGCCTCCCCTGAAGAGCAATATTCTACGTTATTCTTTTCATAGTTTATTTTTTATTCTTGTGTTTTCTTTTGTGATTTTTGTGTGTTTATAGTGATGTTATAACTTGGATATCTGTAAATGAGGTTTTATTTATATAATCTTATACTATTTAACAGGTATTCAAAATGTTTTTAGATACACTTTGCTGTTGTTAAATTAATTTATTTCTCTTCTAGAATAGTTTGTTAGCTTATCTGAATAGTTTGAAAAATGGTGATTAAAGAATGAATTAAATATTTGTTCTTTGCGCGGAAACTACGGAAGATATGAAATTTCTTAAAAGATAAAATTATTTTATTTCAAATTTTATCGGTGAAACTTTATTTATGAAAGTGGTCTGAAATGAAATGAAGTAAATCTATTCATACATAACGAGTTTTAAAAAGTGAGTGAGAATGGAATCAAATTTGTTTAATTGACAGTCACAAAATGGCGATTGATCAAATGTAATGTGATGGACTTGGAAACTGTTTTAAAATTCATTCGAACGTTCTTTTCCTTTGAAGTATCATACCAGTTGCCGATCTCTGATTTGTGTCTGTTATCGCGGGAGGGCCCAGTGCAAGGGAAGTGCAGCAAAGGAAGGCAGACCTGATAACCTATATATTCCTTAAATTGCGTTTCCTGTTATTCATACAAAGTTTCTAACGGTTGCTGTGCTCCAATGGGAAGAATTCGCGCTTTTTTCAAGCAAACGGAAAAACGGATTTTTCGCTCATTTGGTCGTTTTGAGAAACTGTGCGGATGATTAAGTAGGGTGAGTGTAGATTTTTGATGTTTTAATTATATTATCAATTTATGCTCTCATTTGGTCGTTTTGAGAAACTTTGCGGATTAAGTAGGGTGAGTGTAGATTTTTGATGTTGTAACTATATTATCAAAATTTTTAAAAGGAATAGTATTAAATGAATAATGATTTTTTTATATTAAAAACCTGAATAAGGTAGAAATTTATAACGACAAAGAACGTTTTCTATCCTGAAAGAAATGTTAACAAGCGTGATGAGTATTCTTTCTTTTATTTTAAAGAACACTACAGATGGAATATTTTTATTGCAAAAATCTTACGTTAATAAGTTCGTTAATGATTTATAAATGTCTTTAATGATGAATATACAAGATATTTTCTAGGCAACGGTGAATAAAATTGTAAAAAAAAAAAAAGACTTTCTTTTTGTATTTGCTTATACTAAATTTTTTTTTTGTTTAACTTATTCATACGTGACTTAGTAATGGTCTTTTATTTTTTGTTGGGGTTTAATATATTTCTGTAATTATCTGTTGCAACGATTGCTATCTCAAGTACCTAGTGGATTTTTGTAATATTTGAATTTTTTTTTATATTTTCTACCCATTGCAATTAGTATCAATTTAATCCATATATTTATATTTTCATACAAATTTAAAGCTAGCCGTTTAAAGACTCCTGTCTTAAATTTCTATATCATATTGTCTTATGTAAAAATATTTTCAACTTGATTTAAGTATAAGATGTTTGTTCGTATTTTGTATGGGCAATTTAACTGTGAAATTAAATATTATGCCGGGAATATTTTGTTCCAAATTTTAAGTCATCTCTCCCCCACCTTGTATGTCATTTCAACAAACTTTTTTAAAGGTCAAATTTTTATTAAAATACGCGGGAATTGACTAGAAACGCTTTATTAACCACTTAATTTTCTTTGCTATCTAATAAGATGCTTCCTTCTGTTTTGGAAAGCGGTTGTCGTTTTCATTCATCTCAGAAGGCATATAATACTTGAGATGTTTATGGATTCTAGGTAATTTTTGTGTAAAATTATAATGATAATTAATGATTAAATTTTAGTTTTAAGACCAAAAAAGCAATAATTCGATGCACGAGTATTCTCGGGCTGTTAAGTTAAGCATTTAAATTGTATACTGGAGAACCATCTGTATAATCTGAAACAACTTATTTATGAAATTTTGGAAATTCTTTCTTTCTGCCAGAAAACTGTTTGCACATTCGAATCTCCATGATGAATGCTTGCAAACGACTTGAACTGAAAGAACACATTTGATACAATAATTTTAATCGCGTGTCGACGCTTTCAAGGTCGATGTAATATCTTTGTTCCAAACATTTCTCAGATGGCCACGTCTCCACCCAGTGCTCGGTGTGATGAGGGCGTGCCAGTCGACACCCTAAGACAACAATCACCACAAGAAAAAAAGACAATAGATGAAGAAAGGTAATCGGATAAGGGATTGTCAGAAGTTACGCGAGCCAGTAGCAAAAGAAAACAAGGTTGAAAGAAAGAAAAAAGGGAGAAAGGGGAAATCAATATCTCACTCTCTCAGCTCTTATTGAAAAGTTCGATTCATCACTTTCTCAGCGCCCGGTCGGTGAGAAATCACGACTCACGATAGCTGGATCACGAAAATGCGAGACACGTGAGAAAAAAATGTAGCGATCTGTTTGGAACGAGGGGGGGGGGGGGGAGAGGGCTCTCATGTGATGTAGGTCAAGGTTTTGTAACTTTCATTTTTTTATTCGCTCCTTCGTTTTTTTAATGGCACCGCGATCTAAACAAGCCTTTCTTTCCATCCTTGAAAGACCTACTGTTCTGTAAAAAATCTCTTGTTTTTGTTATTTTCCCGTAAAGTGTGATCCCTAGAAACATGCTTTAGTTGCTTTTTTTCTCCAATTATTTTCCCACGGATATTTTACTCGGCGTCTCGAGAGTCCGAGTCTGGAGTTGGATGACTGACCGGACTCAATCGATCCTATTATTGCGTCTCGTGGCAAATTGAGACAGGAAGCATTCTGTTTTGTGTGTTTGCGTAATAAATTACGAATGAACGGCCTAAAATTTAAAAAAAAGGGAGTATCGCTACACAGTATGAAGACTTCTTGAATATTTTGTAGAATATTTATGATCTTTAACGAAATTTTAGGCGGGGAGAAGGTTTGGTGCTTTTGAAGTTAAATCAATAAAGGACACCAACGAAGAAATACAGTAGAATCTCCCTATAACGAAATCGCTTGGTTCCAGTTGCAAAATTCGCTATAGAGAAAATTTCGTTATACGGAGATTAGAGATTTTTGCAGTTATTTAAGTAAATGTTACAAAACTTTTAGTAAGTTCAAAAATATTTAATTATGACTTTCAATTAAAAATGAAGTAATATTTATTATAAATTTGTTAAAATTATACTAATTTTTATTGTATAAATAAAATGCTCAAAAGTGAAGACAATTCACCAATTTAGAGAATAATATGTACTAGTATGGATAAACATAAAATGCGCATTGTCACATCCATTTGCTGTTTCCATCTTGTAATAAACGTTTAGAAACATGTTCTTTTTGTAAAAATACCGGGAAGTGTTCGCTGAATTCGGACGTTGTATTGGAATTTGAAGACACTGTAGGGTCGTTATACCGGAAGAAAAATAACATAGTGTATAGGGAAACACAGTTGGGGATTTTATCACTGGTCGTTCTAATGGAATGGTCTTTATAATGTGTGGTCGTTATAACGAGCGTCGACTGTATATGAAACAAGCAAATCAGAGAAATAGTTTTTGCATAAATTTCATAATATTTTATCTAATCTTTTGACTAACTATTATTTCATTGGATCGTTCTTAGAATCAAAAGTTGCCGAGAACTTTCATTCGTTTTTTGAAGAAGAGGAAAATGATGTTCTACAATTGGAATAAAGATATGAAAAGTCAATGAATTTCTTCATTCAGCCGTTTAAAATAAAAGCATCCGATTCTAAACGTAATATAAAGCATTACTTGAAGGATACAGACGATCGTAAAAAGTCAGAATATGAGGCGCAAAATGCCTCTGGGCGCCTAGAAAGACTCCTGCTGCGCAGATACCAGGAGTGTCTTCGTGCCGAATTGAAAATAAGAGTAAAAACATGTCCGTAAACACGCAGCCAACGCCATCTAGGTCAAGAGGTTTCATGTTCGTATTGCCTCTTTTCTTCATCTGCCAACTTGTCAGAAAACGGCACATAAAGTGCGTTTGTGAGAGCTTGAATTTGCATCTGTCACTTTATCAGGTACTTGGATCAACATATGCTTTTGGATTCGACAAATAAATTACGTTGTGATGTTTTGGGGTCAAGCTCGCATTTGTGTAGCTTTTCACCTTTACTTTAGGAAATCAAATGTATAACGTTTGCCATTTTATTGCCTAGATAAAAAAGTTAAAATATCCTTTCTAAATTTAACCCCTTAACATACAATGACGTCTCCGACTCGCGCATCGAATTACAGAATTTTTGTTATTTAAAGCCGTATTTAAGTTAACGTAACATTTAGTTTCAGTGGCGAATCCGGGGGGGGGGGGGCCTATCGGGCTGCATCCCCCCCAGAGCTAAGTCAGAATTTTTTATTTTATTTAAAATCACTATAACTGTTTGTTCTTAATTTCTCTCTTTTTAAAAAAATAATAGAAACGTGACAATATTGCTCTCTGGCTTGACAGGTTCGAAAATTGTCCTACTTTTGTAGTCATTCCACTTGTACTTGTAGCGTCGACGCGGTCGAAGACATTTTTTGTCTAGTTATTTCATTGTATTTTTTTTATTAAAGTATCGAAAGTATTGTATTGTTTTTTTATGATTCTTATTGTCAGGTGAGTCAAGTCTGTAAAGTTAAAGAGTTTTGGTTTACATAAGCCATGAAGTTTGACATTCGTCATGGCGATACAAAATTTTTATGACCTCCGCCCGCCCCCCCCCAGACCCGAATCCTGGATTCGCCACTGATTAGTTTTAAATACAAAAATGACCTGGACATCCTTAAATGTCTCAAGTATCCTGTACTGTCTTAAATAGATTGAAATAATAAAAAAATATCCCAAATGGGTGGTGGCATATAATTAGGAGATTAAATAAAATCGTATGGCAAGGGGGTTAATGCAGCAAAGAACTTTATAAAGTATTTTTGTTTCATTGCGCAGAATTTTATACTGATTCAGAATCATGGGGATTTTTTCTCCCGAATGAATGGGTTATTTGAAGCTATATTATACATGTACAAAATAAAATGTTTTTACATTTGATGAACGTGGACTAATGGCGCAGTATGATTACTAAACCAAGAATGCAAAACAAAAGAAATCTCATTACAATGCAATGGTGTGAATTTAGAGTCGAAAAAAAAAACATATTTGCTTATTCTTGAATTGGGAAAAATATAATTTGAGGGGTATTTTCTATCTTTTGTTATTTAGAACTGAATAAATACTTATCCGAACACGTTGAAAAGTCGATTTTCGGCCAAAATTCCCATTTTTTAATTTTTGATGTTTTGGATAGTCCATTCATTTACCTTTCTAAAACATATTTACTTTTGTCGGTACGTTAATTAGAAGATGAGATATTTATTGTTTTATAACAAACCGAAAACCAGAAGAGGGCGTTTAATTAACCGGAAGTTTTCATTAAAAGGGACAGAAACCTGTCAAAAATTCTTTTAAACTGCATTTTGTCAAGTTAATATGTTGTTAGTATATTTGTAGGAATTTTTTTAAAGTTTAGATACTTAATTTAAGCGTGTGGCAAAACTAAAATTTGATTTTTCTTAAAACTAGATTTTATGTATAATTTTCACACTTCAAACATAACTCAAGATATTATCATTCGATTGTTCTGAAATTTTTTGAACAATTTCTTCAAATGTGTTTCTAGTGAATGTACTAGAATAATGCATATTGTAACAATATTTTTTAAATTATGGTCTTTTATTTGAAAAATGACATAAAAAATTTGCTGAAAATCTTATAATGATTGTTCGATTAGCTCTAAAATTTTTATTTATTCAAAGAATGTTAAGATTCTAGTATAAGCACTAGTCCATAATATGTAGTTTATTTTAGTATTAGTTTTATTTGAATTATTACAAAAGTTTGACCTCTAGCATGTTTGAAGTTTTGGGGAATTTCCTCTAAAAAGCAGCAGAAATTCAAGATTTTTGTAAATTTATAATAATTTATGCTCAAAAATCATACTCTAATATTAATCTTTATTAAATTCGAATCTAAAAAACATATTTTGGTGTTTCTATTTCACAATTTAAAAAATAAGTGCTCCGAACGTGTTCGGATACCTTAAAATGAATACCAAATCTTAATGTTTTGCTATAATTTCAGCTGTTGTTTTTTTATTTCATTTCAATTTTCGTTCTACAAGTTTTTATCGCATAATTTTTGTCCTTGGGGGAGGGGGAAGTGATCTATATGGAAAAGCTTGGTTATTCTTTTTCAGAACAGTAACGACTTAAATAGTTCACCTCTCCTCTTCAAGACTATATAAACAATGGAGGCAACAAACCTTTGCTATTTATTTACTCAAAAATGTAAATAAATACAATAAACGTTCTCATTAAAACCATTAGGTTGGTCTCTTCAAAACGGTTCATACATTTAAATTAAAACAGTTTCATTTTCAATATAGTGCACTTGATTGACTATAAACAGGTTAGAGATAAAAGATATTAATTGGAGTAATTCAACTTTCAAAATTAGAATTCTTGCAAATTATGCGAGGTTTGTCTCAAAATAAACATCTCTCCTATTACTTAAAAAGGAGCCTGCTTGTTTAAATTGAACTTATTGTTTTTGTAATTCTTACTATTTTGCTTCCCATTTGCTACCGTACACAAATTATATTCCCATTTCTGTGATGAAATGTATATAATTAATTTTTTTTTACTACGAGTATATCCATGCAGACAATGCATAAACCGTTTCAAATAGTAGTATCATTTCAAAGAATATGTTAATATGCCATCGAAATAATTTTTGAACTTTTAAAATGGAAGCCGAAATAGAAATTATCTACCAATTTAATTTCTTTACTTTTTCCAAAGAAATTAACTACTATAAGGTTTCTCGTATTTGATTTTGCGTGATTATATTCTGCATGTATATTTAAATTCTATAAATAATTCTATAAAACTAGATTGTTAACGTAATACATTCATAAATTTATTAATGGCAAGTACGCTTTTTGCTTTTTGGAGAATTCCGCAATTTATTTCATTGTCCTGAAAGGTGATCGACCGTCATTCTGCTGTCATATTTTTCTGTCTGCTGAGAAGCAGGTGCGTTTTATGACCTCTTTATGGACGAAGGAATTGCCATATCACTCAACTACTTTATCTGCAACGTAAATCATTCAGATAATGGATTAGTAAATTTAGTAAACCCGTAAAATGAACTGCTGAGCAATTTTATTCGCGCTTTTCTTATGGGGTTTAAACTTTATTTTCGACGCTAATAAAAAATATAACCGTAGCTTTACGGAATGAAGAAGATCCTGCTTTCTTGCTATGCGGCTTCAAAGCTTTTGTTCGAATTCTGAGAATCGTAGTACTGTAGAACTGCTTTTTTATTCTCCAGAGAAGACCGGGAATCTTTTTACTGGTATTTTTTTAACTTGCAGCATAGAAAATGAATGAAACTCACTGCCATGAATCCTTTTTTTAAAAAAAATATTGCTTCGTTTTTTCAGAAGAGCACGTTTTGAAATACCTTTTGGAAATGAGTAGTTAAATGTCTAGTCATTCCGTGTATTCGGCTACACAAGAATTCCCGTAGTTTTAGCACTTTCCCGGTCTCGCCACACTTGTAAGATCTTCCTGCTGAAGATCTTGGCTATTTTAACCCTTTGAGTACTGAATTATTTGAAGATCTTTATGCCCATGGGACGGATTTAATTTGTCGCTATATGGATTAATACGTAAAAGTAATACATTTTATTTGGAATATACTTATATTGGTGATATAAATATATTTTTGAAAGAGCATTTTAGTTACAAAATATAAATAAATATATAAATGAAACAAAATATAAATATTTATATAGAACAAGAACCAACTTAAAGTCTAATAATTTTGTACCGTGTGGTATTTTTCAAAATATGTCGGTAAATGCAAAGGTACCTGGCATTGTTTGCATTGCCAAGTGGTTTCTTTTCTTATTTTATGTTTATAACATACGCGACACCGTTCTGTAGAGTGTTTCTTTCATTCTGTTGCCGGAATATTCTCCGGAAAATGTGCCCAATTTTTCGCTAGCAAACGATGTGGCGCATCGCTACTTGTAGAACGCCCACGGATATTATAATTTGGCAGGACCACTTGCGCCAATAATTCTTCTTAAATTCAGATGAAGAGTCAGACTCGTCAACCATAACTTCGCCCAAGTAAGCAGATGACGAGTCTCACTCGTCATATGTACCCAAAGGGTTAACGATGGAAAGTTCAAAGTCAGTTTTCTTTTCGATTGCAATTAGACATGTGGATCCACCTTTTTCCAGGGGTTAGCAATGATGAAAATTGAATTTCGTATATTTTATATTGTAAAAATCTTTGTATTAACGTCATACGCCTTCGCGGATTCAAACAAATTGCCATAGACAAAATGAATCTTGTTTTTGCATGACATATCTTTTTTAGGAATGGGCAGCTTCTTTCTAAACATTAGGCCGTTGCGTTCCTCAAGATTACACAAATCAATCCTGCACGCGCAACAAGAACGTAAAGAGTGCTCCCCGTCTCCCTCATGGGCGTTTCTGAATTCTGAGGCTGATCGGAAAGAGCGATCTTCTTTTTTTGTCTTCACCAGCCCCTCTCTCCCTGAAGACCCTGTCCAGCTTATCAAACTCATCTAAGGATGGGTTTCGAGTGGGCGGCCAACCTGGAGAGAAATACAAACTTTTGCGCGCCACCTACTTTTCTTTTCTTGGCATGAACATCAATTTGGGAGAGGGGGAAGAACTTCCTACTTTTATTTTCCGCGGGCCCATTAAACTGCTGGTGGGACGTTGAGTCAGCCCGCTTGGCAATCCACCCCGACTCCTGCGGTGGTGGCTTGAAAAAAACCGGCAACAATACAGAACGTGGTTGTTGTTGGTTTCTACTGGTGGATGTAACTCAGGGGCATTGCCTCGGTTGTTTTCAAGGCTTCGCATCAATTTATCTTCCACGTGCGTCGTAGTTTTCGATGCAAGTGTGTGATGCCATCGGTATCGATTCTAGGCAGTGGTGCACATTTCAATTTCTTGCACGTACTCCTCTCAAAAATGACTCTGCACATACCGTACTCGTTTAGACAGAAGACGCTAAGTCCAAAATTATAGTTTCGAAATGTGTTGAGTTTAAGCTTAACCCTTTAGGTACATTTGACGAGTGAAACTCGTCATCTGCTTACTTGGGCGAAGTTGCAGTGGACGAGTCTGACTCGTCATATGAATTTAAGAAGAATTATTGGCGCAAGTGGTCCTGCCAAATTATAATATCCGTGGGCGTCCTACAAGTAGCGATGCACCACATCGTTTGCAAGCGAAAAATTGGGCTCATTTTCCGGAGAATATTCCGGCAACAGAAAGAAAGAAACACCCTACAAAACGGTGTCGCGTATGTTATAAACATAAAATAAGAAAAGAAACCGCCTGGCAATGCAAACAATGCCAGGTACCTTTGCATTTACCGACATGTTTTGAAAAATACCACGCGGTACAAAATTATTAGACTTTAAGCTGGTTCTTGTTCTATATAAATATTTATATTTTGTTTCATTTATATATTTATTTATATTTTGTAACTAAAATGCTGTTTCAAAAATATATTTATACCACCAATATAAGTATATTCCAAATAAAATGTATCACTTTTACATATTAATCCATATAGCGACAAATTAAATCCGTCCCATGGGCATAAAGATCTTCAAATAATTCAGTACTCAAAGGGTTAATTACTTTTGAGTCGTTATGTTAACTAGTAAAAATTATTTTACAGGTTTCTAGTTCGAACGTTTATTTACTGTAGTTTATATAGCAGGTTTCTATCACGAAATAATTCATTGCAAATTCTAATGGACTCCAGTAGTTCATCCAAAAGTTTTTGTGGACTTTGTGACTTCTGCCTGAACGACTATATTCAGTGAAATAGGAAAAGTTTACAACTCTTCGACATTGGATTTTAATACAAATGAATCAGTGACAGGATTTGATATTATAATTCACTTTCGTTTATTTGTTGAAATGAGTGTACTGGTCAGTTTAAAAAGTTGCTCGGGCGGGAAAGTTCAATGGCTTATGTGGTAGAAAGGGATAAATAAATTCGTATGTTTTGTATTAGGCAGTATTCTGAAAATCAATGTTCATAATACTACGGATGAAAGATTTGTTATATCAAAGATATCGCATGTACACACCGAATGTAATAGGAGAAAGATACCGATCATTACGTGTTGATATGAAAATAATGACTTATGTATATGAGTAATGCTATATATTCTTCATACCGAATATAATAGGAAAAATATGCCGATCATTTTGTGTTCATATAAAAATAATGGTGTTTTTATATGATAATGCTAGATGAATGTGCTGTAAATGTATATTCTTTAATGAGACCTACAGTTTTCATCTAAACATCGCGACTGCTTTCTTTTTATTTATTTATTCTAACTCAATTTTGTTAAAAATATAATAAATGAAGTTAGCAATTTCCTTTTTTGGGAAAGGAAAATCGGTACTTTTCCGTTAGCCGGGCGCAAATGTCGCCATTTGTGAACCAAACGCGCGCCAAGTCGCCAAGCGAAGCGAATGACAAGGCGCAAATGTCGCCAGATGTGAACCAAACGCGAGCCAAGTCGCCAAGCGAAGCGAATGACATGGCGCAAATGTCGCCAAATGTGAACCAAACGCGAGCCAAGTCGCCAAGCGAAGCGAATGACAGGGCGCAAATGTCGCCAATTGTAATTTTCGGGTTGTAAGAAATTTGGCGGAATTCTACATTATTTGGCGATTTTTCGCTTGCGCCCGGCTAACGGAAAATCTTCATAGCATTACCACTAACATTAGATAATGCAAAGAAAGTTTTAAGATCCACCTTAGGGTATCCTTTTAATGAAACAATTGCAAAATTTTCATTTAAATGTAATTGTAATTTACTTGTTTTGAGAAAAAAAAGTCTTCGTATGACATTTTAATGCGATACTCTTAAAATTTAAACTACGTTTCCAGCAAGCCAAGATGAATGCTTCTTGATTTCGACTGTCGTAAACAGAAGATGAAAGCTTATTCTTTCAGCGGCAAATTGTATAATTGACTTATTTCGACATAATGTCTTTAAACCTATCCTTCGAGGGAAAGCGCTGGAAATGAATAAAAGCTAGGGGTGACTGCATTTTCTCTGCGGCGTTTTTCTTTCATTAGCGTGGGGGGGGGGGGGCTCCAACCCTTCCATTAAGCCGCAGTTCTTTTAGTCACTAATTGCTGTGGTTTCTGGCGATTTGCTGCAAATGGGCCGTGACAAATGAAGAGTTTCAGTGACTGTCCTGAACATTTGTTGGGCTTTGTCGTTTCCCATCGCTGGAGCTTCTGTGGGTTTGACTAATTACGCAACATTACCTCGGAGCCGTTAAGTATCGACGACATTACTGATCATCGCCGTCTCGTGTGTGTTTGCTTTATGTCTTTAGTGAATAACGTTCATTCTATCACGTTTATAATGGATTCGTTGATTGCAGAACCCACGCGAGTCAATAATATGAAAATGCTGGGAGCTTCTAAAAAAAATTAAATTTTTAAATCGATGATTAATTTTTTTACGTGGTAGATTTCCGCTCTGCCAAAGGTGGTTATTCTGGCTTTTGACAGGTGGTCACATTAATGTGACTGGACTGTGTAAATTGATTTTCAATACTAGGTAATAAAACAGCTCGATCGTTTTTCATCTGAGCATTAACAGTTGAGCTTGCAACTCAATAAAAGTAGCTGAATAGTCACTGTCCATTGTGACCCTTTGTGGTATTCGTGATGAACACCCTTAAACATGAGCCTTCTCTTTACAAGGATGAGATTTTTCAGCTTTTTGGTGGATTTCCGCTTTTTTTGTTATTTTGGAGAAAATCCGCTTTTTTGTCTTTTTTTTCTCGCAAAATTTCCTCCCCCCCTCGGATTTCCGATTTTTTTTCTCCCCGCAGAAATTTGCTTTTTCTACCGAAAATTCCGCTTTTACACAAAGAAAAAGAAACCTTCCTATCTTCCGTTTCCGAAAGAAAATTCTGGTAAAATATGCTCGACCGGTTAGGAAACTAGCTGATTTATCTACTGACGAATCAACATTATATCAGCAAACTCTACAAGGATGAACATTCCAACATTCAGTGCCATTCAAAGTATTAAGTACCACCTTTTTGCAGAAAACAAAACCCCTGTGGCATATTTTGCAGAAAAAAGAGATTTTTTAAAACTTTTTTTATTAACTTTTAATGTGAATGATTTAATAATAATTTAATACTCTTTCTCTTATTTATATGTACTGAATTATAAATAATTAAGTTATTAATTATTATAGCGTAATATTTCCATCATGCTGCATGTTCTGATGTTTTACTTCTTTCGCGTATAAATTATGGTACAATTTTTTTGCTCTCGTACGATTTCAGTCTTTTTCCTTTTTTGCCAATCTCATCCCTGTCTTTAGAAAATTCCATCGTTATCATTGCAACTCAGTGCTAAGTATCAATTCGTTGCTTTATGAAACAGCTGTTTATTTATGAAGTTGTGATATCAGTGAAAAACGCGTGTCATTCATTCTAACGGCGACGGATTATTTATTTATCATTTTAATTCTGGCGCGTTCCGTTCCCCTTTTTTGCTCGTGCCATCGCCAGAACGGAGCGAAGGATGAGGACTCCACTTTGATGTGCCTCCGCAAATGCTCGACGTCTCTCCCGCGAAGGATGGTCAGGGGAACCTCGGTGGCGCCGAGGCGCAAGAAAAAGAATCGTAAATAACGGCCACTTCATGGAATTGCATAAGGAACTCTTTATGCGGCTATCTCGGAAGTTCAGTGTTGTGCAAGGAAAGTCCTTGGAGCTTTCTACCTTCGCCGATGCGCGTGACCCCCTTCCGAACCTTCCTCTGACGTGCGAGATGGACCAGTTTTGCACACGATCGATTCATGACATGCAGCGTATGCGATTCTTGTGATGTATTAGTGTGGAATATGCATTGAAATGTTAACGGGTAGCATATGTCAGTCGCCATACAGCTATAAGTGACCAAGTCGAACGAAAAATGAGTTCTTGTTGTTTTAAAATGGCATCTCTGTGAAAGGAAAAACCACGCATAGTGTTGCATATACAGTGGAATCTCCCTATAACGAAATCGCTTGGTTCCAGTTGAAAAATTCGCTATAGGGAAAATTTCGTTATACGGAGATTACAGATTTTTGCAGTTATTTAAGTAAATGCTACAAACCTTTTTGTATGTGCGATAAGTTCAAAAATATTTAATTATGACTTTCAATTAAAAATGAAGTCATATTTATTATAAATTTGTTAAAATTATACTAATTTTTATTGTATAAATAAAATGCTCAAAAGTGAAGACAATTCACCAATTTAGAGAATAATATATACTAGTACGGATAAACATAAAATGCGTATTGTCACATCCATTTGCTGTTTCCACCCCTATTCTTGGAATCTTGACCCGTAGAAATGTTGCTCCCTCTGTAGAAACCCAGGTCCCCACAACTGCATTACCCTTCACATAGCATTCTATTGTTATGTGTTATCGCTGGAATGAACAATGCGAGTGGTTCCAGAAACAGGCACGTGTGAGCGATTTGTTTGCACAGAAATTAGCAACTTTCTTCAAAAATGACAAAAATAGAAAATGTAAAGGTTTAAAAAAATTCGTTATAGGGAGACAACCACTTCGTTATATGGAGAATATTTTGAATGTTATTTAACATTCCGATTAAAAATTTCGTTATAGGGGGAAATTCGCTGTAGGGAGACTCTACTGTATTGTATAATGACGTCATATTCATATATGTCGTTTCAGATATGTGATTTTAAAACAACAAGAACTCATTAACTCATTTTTCATTATCTTTTGACTTGGTCAGTTTTAATTGTATACCAACAGACGATATTGTTACGAAAATCGTTCTGTGGGTGTATGGTGGAAACAGCCCAACAAGCAGGATAATGGAGAATTACGGTTTATTCGCAAATATTCAGGAAAACACGAAGCACAGGTAATAGGAGCAATAGCTCTTATACAGATTAGCAACGCAAACAGATTACAATTCACTAGTAATAACAGTAACAACACTTTCGTATTTAGTAACTCAAAGAGTCAGCAAATCACCAATAATGACAGTAACAGCACTTTCAATAGCGCTCAGCTCAGCGGCTTTCCAGTCCGCACTGCGGACGAAACTCCAAAGTCGTTCCCTCCTTTCGGTTGCCTCCGTTTATATACCCGTGCTCGACTAGTGACGACGTCACATGGAATTATCTGGTACATTCTGTATATCTGCTTTCCTAGTAGAGATATCCAGAAAATTATCGCATTTTCGGGAAACTTCGATTTGTCGCTAAGGTCAGGGGTTCGGAACCGGGCCGTCGACGGCATTCCGTACGTACCTCTGTAAAATTCTCTTCCCAACTATAAAACTATTAAGGCAAGAAAGCAACATTACATCTTTGTAACAATATGCTAGCCAATTTTGAATTGTATGATGGATGCCATAGAATCTTTCAACCGTTACACACCCAATCATAAATAAGTCTGCTTGTTTCGGAAAGATTTAAACATGCAAGTATTAAACTAGAATAAGCATAATTGACTTAATATGCTTTGTCCAATATGTTAGATGTCGGTTATTTCCTTTGTGGGTATATTTCCGTATGTTCAGCGGATCTAACATTAAAATTATTTTATTCCACTCATATTTTTTATATTTACTTTCAACAGATTTTTTTTTTATGATACGCGCTGAAATAATGTCGATTTTCTATGAAAATTTTAGCAATAAATTAGAAAGTATTTTACTTACAGTAATGCTGGAACTGAAAAACTGAAGTAAAATATACGTGCTCTAAAAATGAGTTTATTTTTAAAATTTCATTTGATTTTACCTTGTCGTTTTTGTTTTTTTTAAACTCTACTCGGTAAATTCATAATCGACTTCCTTGTTAGGTTAATGTACTTTGCTTTCTGTGACATCATTTTAGTTTTTGTAAAATATTTTCTTTTTAACTTATTTAAAAATATAAAAACAAATTTTCATTAGTTTTGTTGAGCAACCTATTTCTTCCGTTTGTATCACAATAATGCAATAAAATTAATTAGAAGGTATTTTACTAACAATTATTTTCAGTTATTTTATGTCAAAGCAATCCTTAAGTCTAGTATAGTGTAAAGCAGTGGTGCGCAAACTATTTTCATTTCCTACCCCCTCCCTTTGTGTAAAATTTTTTCACGACCTCCCAGAAAAGTCGCGACCACGTTTTTTGAAGAAAGGCCTTATATTTTTTTATAGTCAATTAAATTTCTTTGGATTTAGCGACCCACAAAAATTTTCTCGTGACCTCCGGGCATAGGCGGCTGGTGCACCAAAAAAGTGGGGGGTCAAAAGAGATGCGAGTGTGTGG